>PVKB01003916.1:0-150000 GCA_004027205.1 Ctenodactylus gundi | reverse complement strand
CCTGGGTAAAAATCTTAGGTCTGCCTCTGTGTCCTTAGAAAAGGCCTTTCGGTGCTTCAGTTTCTTCATCAGCGAAAAAGATTATCTAGAACACAGGGCTACTGTGAGAGTCAACGCATTAATAATGCAGAGTATTGCTTCTGTGCTAACAGCAATGATTACGTCGCACTCGGTAAGGGCGTGTGCTCTTCCTGCCACTCTCTTTAAAAAAATTTAAAAAGAGCATACATAACTTTAAAAGTTTTTTTTTTTTTCTCTGCCCAAGGCAGCTCTAGCTTCAGGGTCTGGGCTCATGCTGCCCTGTGGCCTAGCTCACAAGGGGTAAGAGAGGGCCCTGGTATGTGGTTTCTTTCTCCTGGTGCCGTCCTCTGTTCTGTGGTGTCCAGGAACACACACAGAGAGCTATACAGAGGTTCCCTCTGATAATTGATGGACAGAAATTCTGAGAAACAAGGCTCCAGTCATAGCAACTGCCTGCTTCCTCTACAGAAGAAAGGGGTCTGTGTGCTGGGGCCACACTCCTGCCAACAACCCAGAAAACAGCTGCTGATGGCTGCACAGAGCTCTTTCCGGCCCATCCGTGTCCAGGCCGAGGCACTGGGGAGTAGGAGCATCAGGCACAAGAAAGGAAGAACGCAGTGCATTGATCTTTGCTGCCTGCCTTTCTTCTCGTTTCTCCTGGTAAATCCGCAGTCTCAGCCTCCAGCTGCCCCAGCGCCTTCAGGACCAGATGTCCTCTCTCCTAGTTCTTCCAGCTCCCCAGGGGCTGTCACTCCACATTCCTTCTCCCTGAGGGAACTTGGGCAAGTTGCCACCCACCTTCCAGGCTCCACTTGTCTCTGACTGGCCCTCTCTTCCTCAGAGATAGATTTATAACTTAGGCAAAGAAATGTAGATGATTAGGAAGATGATTATGTAAGTGATGCCTCCCTCCTCTCATCACAATTCCGATTACACTAGGAAAAAGTAACAATAACAATTAGAAAGTGGAATATACAATCAACATGTAAAAGATAAGGAAGTTCAAATTGAGTCTAGACCCATAACATCAGATAACATAAGAGATTATCCACCCCTCACATTTCCACGAAAATCTCCAATCTGCTGCAAATAGAATCTGATTACCTATATTCACTGTTTTTCTATTAAAATTAGTGGCTCTTACAAAATGACGGAGCAAACAAATTGCAGTATTATATCAATGCTCACACCATTACATTGATACACTGTGTACATTTTACACTGAAAAAAATTTCCTTGATTTATCTAATGAATGTCTCTATAGGAAACAGCCAACAATCCAACTGTTAAATTATTATTGTAAACTTGCCTGTATTTTAAAGAATTATAAATTAGATGAAATACCTCTCCAGAAAGAACCAAAAAGCCAACCAATACATTATTATTTATAAACCTCTTGCCTGTATTTTAAAGAATTAATAAAACTGACTTTTCATGAACCATGTAAAAACAAGCAAGTGGGTTTTTTTTTTTAATTGAAATGGGATTAGACTCACTCTTGTAAGTTGAAAAAGAATCACAAGGAAATTATGCACATTTCACATAATCTTTTAAGTCTGAGAGAGGTTATTGAAAGTCAAGTGCATCACACTCACTAGAAATCTAATAATAAATGCTGCTGAAACTAAAATCCTGTCTCCAATTTCCACCTACACTTGATGCCTATAATTTATAACAGTGACCCAAATTCCACCCACCCAAAAGCTCCAGGAGTTCTCAGAACATTTTGCCTAAGGTTTTGGAAACAAATATTAGTTTAGAGAACCACTGTTAAACATATGAATTATATTCTATTACTTAGCTAAAAGTGGACTCCAACTTGGCATGGTTAAGAAACCTTCTCAATAGCACCATGTGGTGGGCAGTCCAGAGAAGTCCCACACTCTTGTTTGTGGATTAGTTCAACAGTTCTTCCTGAGGCTAGTTCAGCTCCCCTCCCAGGGCCAACATCATGAGATGCTCCGGAGACTCCCCTGAACATTTAGAAGTAAAGCAAAAAATGTATTTTCTGAAGGTGTTCAGATTTCCAAGTTTTTAATAGTTTAACTATTCTTGAGGATTGTGCAATATTGCTATCTCCATAAAAACTGTTGATTGTGCAAACATGCTTTGATTTTTTATTCTTTGTAATAGTTTTATGTAAGGCAAAAACAGGAATTCGTTATTGGTCATGGAATCTGTAGTTAGGGGTAGGGGGACAAAAAAAGGTAACGGAAACCTGGACACTACCTCATGTTAAGCCATGACAGTCATAAGGCAGACAATGGCAAGCAGTCTTTCTGGAGCCTTCCTTTCGTGTTCCTGAGACTGACTGGCCTTGTCTCCAGTATGGAGAACAAGAGGTATGACACCTTGGAATAGTTAGTTTAAGATGAGGGATACACTAAGATTTTTATTTCTTAAACCAACATGCTGGGCACATCCTATATCCTGGCACCGTGTAGTAAAGCAGTTTCTAATGACCCAGGACCTCCCGCTTCTTAAGACCCCACTTCTTAAACTTTCTACCACCGTCCTAGTCCTATAACACTGAGGTGGAGACCAAGCCTTTAACATATGGGCCTTGAGGGACATTACAGATCCAAACTCAAGCACTACTGAGCTGAGAGTTTTAGAAAATACGGGATAATCTGTGCCTTCCAATGCTGTTGTGGCAGTGTGGGGTGGTCTGTTTAATTCTCTGGTGCTGTGTTATTAAATTGATGGGGTAAATACATCTAAAGCCACATCCTCTAACCTGCAGCCTATCACCATTTAATCTCCATTGTTAATTTTATGCTATTTCTCAGTTTACTCAGCAGTTGGCACATGGCACTATTCATGGGCGATTCCATTTGTTACCTTCAGAATTTCTCTGCCAAGAAATGTTCTGGGACATTTTGAGACCAGAAGATAGGCTGCTGACACAAACTGTGAAGTGTAGAGGACTTAGAGGAAATCACTGGGGAGTGGAGGAAGAAAAGATTAGATACCATGCAGAGATAAGAGTCTATGTGATAAGTTTCTTGTAATGTGTCACAAAAAGAGAAGACACAAACGTGTCAAAGAGAGCAAGACTGGTCTCCGCAGCAGAAGTGACCAAGTTTCTTCCCTCATTACCAAGGCACCGATCGTCCTAGTTACTGCAAGTACCTGGGAAGAGGTAAAGACTTGAATTCTTTCAAGGATATTGATCCTGGCTGAAGGTGTGTCCAAGGCCTTGCTTCCTTTCCTAGAGGCAACTCAAGTCCACAAGTAACTCAAAAGGTAGTGCCAAGGCCCAGTCTCCTCACCTCCACGCAGAACACATCTGAAGGCCTCTCAGAGCCTCAGAACTCCACTGAAACGTCCGCTGCATCTCTGTCACAGTTCAGCTTCTTCTGTTCAACCCAGCTTTCTTGTCTCCCTTATAGGTTTTGTTCTCAAGACCGCTGACAGGTGGAGCCCTCAGCAGTGGAATTTCTGCCTAGATATCCCTACCTCAGAGTTTCTTCCCTGGGAAACCTGCTATTAAACAGTTGCTAGCAGAACAGATTCCAGGAAGCAAACTCTAAAATGGGATTTTGGAACTGCATCACCAATCAGCAGAAGGATGTCATCACTGGTAGTTAAGCTGAGTATTCTTAGTTCCTGGCATATTGTAACTGCAAGTTTTACTAGTGGAGAAGGTGAGATGGGATATTGGTAGAAGATAATGAGGGCAATATCTCAGGCTTTTGAGAGGTTTATAGGAAGTTGTAATTACATGGAGTCAGATGGTTGTTGCTGGGGGCTATTTTTGCACTACAGAAATGTAATAAAAGGTGTGAAGGTGGTTAATTGCCAGTGTAAGATGAAGTGAACATCAGAGGATTTTTCTGGCAGCATATGAAGAGATTCATTTCTTATAGTCACAGTGGAGAAAAGGCAGAGGGAGCAGACCCAGGACCTTATTGTGAGGGATGTGAAATGCCAAAGAAGGAAGGTTGAATTCACGGCAAGGTCAGATGTGTAGCTTAGGGCCTTGATTGGCAGGACTTAGAATGAGTCAATGGAGATGAAAATCTCAAACTCTACAAAGCTCTTGTGTGCTTTGGGCCCTCAGAAGTGTCCTGGCCCTTCCAACCCAATACTTCCGTTCCCACCTTGCTTAAAAACAATTCAGATGCTTCTGTCTTGCAAGACAACAAATGTCCACTTGGGAAAGCACACCCATCACTTTTCCTGGCCACCAGAACCATCATTATAGCTGATTTCCCAAATAATATATCCAGGAAAGTGCTGAGACTGCTGAAAGAGAAAGGGGATTATATCTTCAGAGCTGCAGGAAGTAGCCACTACATATCTGCAGAAGCCAAGAGAGTATATGTGGGACTGGACCCTGAGGACGCTAGACTGAGGGGTCCAGAGCAGAAGCTTTGTAGGTAGAGCTGGTCAACTTGAAAATACTCACCTGATGCATGATTCAGTGCTTTGCCATTCTAGAAGATATCTCTAGGATAGTGCTAGTGGACTCTTAGAAGCTTGGAGAAAATGATGGCACACACTTTGACCAAAACTGTTAGCACTTCTATGGCAGAGGGTGAAAGAGGACAGTATTTAAAGAAATGGTGTGAGTTAAGAACAGATGGGAGATGGCAAACACCTTGGACAGTTTTCAAACAGGATCTAAAAATAGAGATATTAGAAGACAGCAGACAGTGCAAACTGGACAACTAAGGGTTGGGCCTATGGGAGTGAACATGAGGTGTGAAGACCGTGTATCACCAGTTGCTGTTCTCCAGAGGATGTCCATCTCAGAAGATGAATAAACAACCAAGTAGATAGAATTACTATCCCTGCTCACCTTGGTCACAGCAATGAAAAAGTAACTGAGGCAAGAACTATGTGCCCAACAGGTAGAATATAGGATTGTAGACACAACACTGTAGAAGTAGCCATTTTGCCATCATTGCTAAGTGGTCTACTTGGGAAATTTTGCTTCCTATACAAACAACTCATACTCTGAGATCTAGAAGTCCTGGTTCCTAAATAGGAGACACTTCCCCAGGGACACAGTAAGAATCCCTTGAGCTGCTGGTAGAGTCACTTCTGGATGTTTGTGCCAAAGGAATCATTATCAAAGCAGAAGTAACTGACCTTGAACATCAGAAGTGAGTGAGACCATGGGTAAAGCATCAGCAAGGTTATACAGAACACTTGACTGAAACTCTTCTAGCACATATGAAATACTTATAAAAATTCAGTGGTGTGTGTGATCGTAAAGAAATATATCGAACAAATACCAAAGGGTCAACGTGAAAGGTTTCCCAGCCTTTTTTTTTTCAATATTAAGGGACTGAACTCAGGGTCTCACAGATGCTAGATAAGTGTTCCACTGTCGAGCTACATCCACAGTCCTTTTTGAAAAAATAAATTTTGAGTCAAAGTCTCCTTAAGTTGTCCAGGCTGGCCTTAAACTCACTAGTCAAGACTCCCCAATAACTGGGATTGCAGGCATGTGCTACCATGCCTAACAGTTTTCTAATATTTTAAATCATGCACCTGCTGTGTTGTAGGTTGGATTCCCTGAAAAATAGACTCTGAGATGGATAGTAGGATATCCAGGGAATGGGCTTCTCAGAAACTCCTGAGAGAGAGAGAGAGAGAGAGAGAGAGAGAGAGAGAGAGAGAGAGAAACAGGAATGAACAGGGCAGCAGCTGAGCTATAAAGAGGTACCAAGGAAAACCTGAGTCCAAACTGCAGGATGTTAGACCTTGCCCCAGCCCTTCAGAGTTGGGGCAATGGAATCAGGCACAAAAAGCTTTCCTATTGAGCAGTTCCTGGACACCAGCTAACCCTAGAAGAAGGTATGACCTTGAGGAAGGAAATCCCCAAAGAAGGTCAACTTCCAGGGGCCCTTCTAGCTACTACCTGGGAGAAAAATATCTTCAGTTCCTGAAAGGTAATACATCACATAAATGTTTAGTGTGCATCCCTAATTTATAGGATGATAACTGATTCCAAATTATATACTTTTGCTGTTTTATGGATATACAGACAATTAAAAAGATGCTTGGAAATAAAATAATGGTGAAATGAGCAATATATTAAATGTTTATTAGTAGGTGGTTTCATATCATTAGCTGATATCATAAGACAATTCACAATGAGGACCAACTTCAGCATGAATGCTGGGTTTATAAGTTAGTATTTATAATAGCCTGGATAAAGTCAAAATATCTTGACATTTCTTGACAAGCTTGGCTTGATCCCTCTGCCTGTGTTGCAGTTGACAACACCCTGACACCAGGACTGTCAGCTCTGCCACTTGCCTACGATTCGCTGTTATTTGCTTTATTCACGCCAGGTTGTGCTTTATTTCAAGAAACATGTTGTGCTGGCTAAATTAAATAATTTAGTGTGCATATCCACTCACCCAAGCACATATAATTTTTGATATTTCTCAGTATGCTGACTGCAGAAGAAAAAGAAAGAAAACCACAGGTACTCTTTGTGTAATCTGAATCTTTCCTTCGCCCTTTAGGACACCTCATTCCTAATAGGTGGCTTTATGAGATGTACCCTGGTGAGGATAATAGTGTGTTAGCACACAAAATGTTAATCAAGATTAGTTTCTTATTTTTTTAGATAAGTGGTAATAGCAGCTATAATATTTTTTTGCCCACAATCATCTGGGTTATCTTTGGTGCTCCCCTGGGCTGGGCACCCCATTTTAGGGGTCACTGACCTATAGCAAGCACATTTGTGCACCCCAGATTTACCTTCATTCTGGTCCTTGCTGACAGAGAATGCTTTTAAAATTACTCTACTTTCCCATCATGCCCTTTGAGACACTTTCTGACAGCACAATTTAATTATTTTTTTTTCGTTAATTGTGTAACAGTCAAGCTGAGGTTCAAGCGGGCCTGTGAGACTATTTGCTGCTAAAGGTTGATGTGATAACTCACTCTCAGGTCTGTAGTGGACATCTTTGTGAGCTGCCTACAACAGTTATATGAACAACATGACATAATTATGTCTAAGCAACTCAATAGCAAGTTAAAGAGCATATAGTTGCCTCCTCAAATTTTCTTAAAACAAGAAATTCTTGTTTCATAGGACTAGACTCTTAAAACTGCCCATGCATCACGATTACCTATGACATTAAGAAAACAACAACAAAATGGAAAAAAATAGATTAGTTCCTAGACTCCACCTGCATTAGTTTAGGTTCAGGACAACTGTGACTAACTATAGTCCTAAGTAACACTGGCTGACTGATGATAGACGTTAATTTCCCCCTTACTTAAGTGACTATTGCAAAGTCATTAGAGTGACAACTGTTCTCCTTGAAGTCCTGGTGATAATAGTTTCTTTCTGCTCTCCATGTTCCAGTACATTCTTAGTTTTCAAAATGGGAAGTAAAATGGGAAACTACAACCATGATATATATATATATATATATATATATATATATATTCCAGAGAAGAGGATAAAGAGAGAAACAAACAAACAACCAACAACAAAAGAATGAGAAAAGATGCACATACACCTGCTCGGACAGCTTCACAAAGCTGCTAAGGAGACCTCTGTTTCTATTCCACTGTGTAGAATATAAGCACATGTCTACAACTTGATGTAAAAAAAGAAGAAAAGATACTGTGCTCTGGGTAATGCCATGTTCAGCTAAAAGCTGGGATGTTTATTAGTATAGAGGAAGAGAAACAATGGGTAATGGTCTCTGCCAAAATTTACAACTCTCCAACTTTCCAGGCTTCAGCCGGCTCTGGAAATCTAAATAAAGAGCATTTGTATCTGGGCTGGAGAACATTTTGCTCTCACCTCACCCTAAGGACACAACATGATGGCTGGAACCAGCAACTGCTTCTGTGCCTTCTTAGAGAATATGGAATGACCCTCAGCACAGGGAAAATACACACAAGACCAATTCCCTCACACCTTCTGAGGCCAGCCTATCAGCTGTCATCAGGTACTCATTCTGACAGGCTATTTTAAGTTGGATGAAAGAGAACAAGTCAATATTACAGTTGAAAGGTCCTGAAATTTTCAGGGCAAGAATAAGCCACACTTATCTCTCTCATATTCCTTTTTCTCCAGGTACTAGAAAAAATATACTTACATGTAATCACTTTCAAAACATTTGGTCCAGTGAGAGACTCAAATTAAATGATGATTTTCCCTCTACTATTATCAGCCAACTTTTGTTTAGAAAGATTATTTTACAGCAGTCAACAAAAGCATTTGGGTCTTGAAAGCTTCACATACAGTGTTCTGGTAGCCATATTTAGTATTGTGTAACTCTGCGGTTTGTCATTCACTTTATTTCTATAGGAATGACAATTCACTGGTGTAAGGTATGAATGACACAGCTTGGAGTTGTGTACTGCCCTCCCCGGAAGCCAGGTAACTTGCCTGCTCAACTCAAAACATGTATAAGCTGGCAAGATAAGCAGATGGTACTGACAGTCCCAAGTTTAGTTGGAGACTATTGTGGTCTTGCTAAAAGCTGTTTCTAAGCGTATTTCAGAGAGCTTGACTTGGATTAATCTCATCAATGGCTCCCAAAAGGTTCAGATAATATTGAATGAGCCCACAACATTTCTGATTCCTAGGTATTTATTTTAAATGCAGATGTAAGACCCTAGAAATTCCAGTTTTCTGCAGGTTTTTCTGAAAGAACTACAGATTTCACTTTATCTCTCACACACACCTGTTCAGGCTGGGAATGAGTGCCCAGTAGCAAGTGCAGCTGCAGCCTTCCTGATTGGAGGAATATCATTAGTCCCATCTTTAAAGTGGGAGTCAAAGGACAAAGCTTTAAGGGCGTTTCCGATTTATAGTTCTCATCAGTCAATTAGCATTAGAACACATTTTTAAAACTGTCACTCATAAGTATTTCCTTCTTAAAGATGGGTTATTTAAATTATTAACAACAACAAAATTATCATTTTAAGCAGAGTTAAGTTTAATGTATTATTAATAAGTAAGTATTATTTTTGAGGTGAGAGTAAGATATTCTGAAGGGTTTAATATTAACAATTATATAGGTAGGATCTTCTAATAAATTAGAATTGTTTGGTCTTCTTTTTATATAAGATTACATGAGCTTATGTTTGTCCATCCCATATAGAGTAATAGTCGTTACCCTTCGTTGGATCAAGATACTTTTGAGAATATGAGATAAGATATGGGACCTCTGCCAAGAACTATATTCAGATACATTTACACAAACTTTATCATAAAATTTTAGGGTTTATTGACTCACAAAATCTATTCATGGCCATGCTAGCTTAAGAGCTCAAACTAGTAACTAGAGAGAAAATATGTATCAAGAACTCAAAATCCACGAAGGTTTGAAGAAGAAAAGTTAATATATTTTCCCCATTAATCTGAAAATAAGTCACATGGAAATAGTTGCTATTTTTAAGAATGTTTCTAACTGATGTCTTAAATTTCAAAATAATAGTAGGTAAACTCTAGTAGTCTAGGTCTCAAAAATATTCTAAATTGTAAATAAATTCTTTTTGTTTTTTCAATAAAAGGACATGTATAATTTGTTTGAGAAATCACCAGAATTTTTTTTAACACAAGGGTCTTGTTAGGTTGCTCAGTCTGGCACTGCAGTTCTGAGACACAGCCATCTGACTGCCTCAGTCACCAGAATATCTGAGACTTCACATATGCACTACTATGCCTGTCTCCATCAAGACTTTGAGAACATTGTGTGGGTTCATAGGTGAGACTATTGTGAAAATAGTTCATCTAGACCACTTGGAAGGGCATAAACTTTAGCACCTTTGGTTTGTCTATTAACAACATCATTGAGATATAATTCACACAAAAAACCATTTACCCCTCTAAATTATGAAAATACTGTTTTTTAATGCATCCATAGAACCACCACCACAATAATTTTAGAACATTTTCATCTGTGCCCACAAAAATTCTATATCCATTAGCGATCACTTCCCATCTCTTAATCCACAATAATTCCAGCTCAAGCCACCACTAATTTATTTCATGTCCTCATAAATACTTGGAGATATTATCTGTTTGGATATTCCATACAAATGTCCACAAAATCTGTGGTCTTTTGCAACTGGCTTTCACTTTTGTAACTGTCCTTTCACTTAGTGTAAGGTACCCAATGTTTGTTTGGTTGCAACATGTATCTGTTCTTCACTCTTTTATGCCTAAACACTATGTCCATACTATGTATGGACATAGATAATTTTGTCTATCCAGTTCTCGGCTAATCGACATTTCAGTTGTTTCCAATTTTTGGCCACTATGAGTAGTTCAGCTCTTGATTAATGTGTACATGTTTCTGAGTTGACCACGCCCTTAGATTTTAGCCATACGAGATCAAGTGTCAAAGTAAAAGAATTTCTACAGCTACAAAAATCTATACAAATTTTATTTTACAATAATTTCAGATGTTTCAAGATTTAACAGCTTTCATATACACCATCACGAAGGTTTGTTATGACAGGGAAACTGGGAGGTGGAGTCAAGATGGCGATGGTAAAGGACCGCTTGACAGTGGCTCTGCATGGCTCAGATGGAAGAGATTTAGTGAAGGTCTAGCCTAGGAAGACAGGATCTGGTGGACCTGAACGGGGACCACAGGACGACAGGAAAAGCAGTGAAGATTGCCAGCAGGTGAGTATAGGCTCCCAGACAAGGAGAATGTCTAGGGAGGGCTGGCAGGTGTGGACTACAAATGGGAAGTGCACGGGAGGACTGCAGCAAGGAGCGTATCTAGAAGCTGCCAGTCAATCTTGTAGCTCTGTGCCCCACCAGCAGCCCTTGTCTTCAGTGTGCTAGCATGCTGAATCATTGTAGTTACAGTGCAGAAACAAGGAAGGGCCCTTCCCGTAAGGCCTAGGAACCTGGCCTGCCCATGGAGTTACAGTGGTGGAATGATGGTGCTGGAATCACAGCCAATATCTGCTGCTGCTGACAGGCCCAAAGATGAGAATTCGAAGCTCATCTTCTCCCTTGGTTGGTGGATCCAAAGTCTTAGATGTGGAGAATTCCCATACAAACAACACAGAAAGGTAAGATTTTTTTTTTTTAACTTAAGGCTCACTTCAGTGGTTTTCTGTGACTACATTGAATTTGATTTTTTTCTGCTGTAGATTTGTGGGGTTTTATTTTCCTTTATTTTCCACTTTTCTTCCTTTGTTTCCTTTCCCTTCTTTTTGTTCCTGCATTTCTTTCTTTATCAACTAGCTCTTTATGCTCTCTTTCAAAAGGCTTTCCACAGATTCTGGAGCTGTACTCACTCATAACTCTTCTTGCTTCTTCTTGCTGTTTCTATCACTTCAGTTCACTCATCTTCTTCTGATCTGGGGTTGGAGCTCTGGGATGCTTTTCTTCATCCTATACTCGTCCGATTTCTATCACACTCCCAAGGCTAATCCTTAGTCTCAGTCTGCTCTCTTCCTATTGCTACAACTCTTAGTGATAATATTATTAAGTGTTGATAACTCACAACCATATAGTTTGGCATGCTAGAAAGCAATCATGGTATACTCTTTAGCTAGAAATAGATCATTAAGGTAGATTTTTCCTATATTATTAATAATTTAGTGTGGCCTTCAACAAACTTTTCTAATATGTTACTAGATAGTCTATATAGAAGCCTTCATTATTAGGATAGATTACATTTCTAATGTTAAGATCTGAATCAACATATAAATCGATATCTTGTTGTCATAGGTCTACAGCTGATATGGGTATACATATATCTCTGTGACATGTTGTTTTTAACTTTCTTGGGAAAATTCCCAGAAGTATTGCTGTATGGAAAGGGATATTTATTTCCAGTCTTTTGAGAAACTTCCATATGCTTTCCATAGTGGTTGTACCAGTTAACATTCCCACCAGCAATGCATGAGGATTCCTTTTTCCCCACAGCCTCGCCAGCGCTGATCGCTGTTTGTGTTCTTGATATTTGCCGTTCCCTCTGGAGTTAGATGGTATCTTAGTGATGTTTTGAATTGCACTTTTCTAATGGCTAACATCTTTTCATGTATATATTGGCCATTTGAACTTCTTCATCTGAGAATTGCCTATTCATTTCTTTTGCCCATTTTTTAATTGGACCTTTGATTTTGAGGGGCTTCCTTTTCTTCAGTTCCCTGTATAGTCTGGTTATGAGTCTCCTATGTGAAGTATTGGTGGTGAATATTTTTCCCATCCTGTCTGTTGTCTTTTTACACTGTTGATAATTTCTTTCGCTGTGCAGAAATTTTTTGACATAATCCCATTTGTTCATTCTGGAGGCTACTTCTTTTGTTTTTGGTGTCTTATTTGTCTGGTTTTTCTGATAAGAGAAACACAGAGTGTAAATAAATAATAGAGTCAAATAAGGGAGATGTGGGAGTCAGGGAGGATAAGGAAAGGAGTGGCAGAGCAAGAAAGGGGTCAAGGAGAGTAATGTGAAATTGTTGCAACGTATGTATGTATAAAATTCTCAAGTTTAATGTAATCATTGTGTATCCTATGTACACACTCATAAAAAGATAAGGAAACTGGCATATTACAGTATCAAAGAGTTAAATCCTTGAAGGATACACTTTCTCTAAGATCCCTTCTTACACTGAGTTAATAGCATACTACTTTCTGTCAATTCTGGAAAAAAGCAGGTTGTAGCCATTCTCTCTCATGGATAATGATCAGTAAATACGAACCACCAAGCACCAAGCACAACTGGGCCTATGAGGCTGGACCATCACAGCTGTGGTGAGCATGACTTGACAAGATACCCTTGAGTTCCCCATTCTTGTCTTAAGTACTTGGTTCCATCATCAACTCCCAACCATATTTTGCCACTTTCAGTCTAGCTCCTCTGCCGAGCCTGGGGCCACTTTCCAACCCCAAACTGTCACTGATGACTGTGTTGCCAACATCTCTACCATATTTCCAAGACTGAAATTCAACACAGACTCCCATGCTGGCTTATGGACTCTCTGTGAACTCTATCAAGTGTTGTCAGATGGTGCAAGATTTTCAGGAGGTACTGGTGAAGGTTTGTGAACGTAGAACCTGTAAGATTTCCCATCCATAATATATATGTGAGATTAAGGAGGCCAAAATGAGTTAATGCCTTTATCATTTATTAATTGGTGACATATCTTTCCAATGATCAACCTCAACTTATTCCAGAGGCTCTGTCATCATCAATCACAATACTATATTAGCACACTTCATTTATTTATTTTTCTGACATGAAAAGATTCATATGTGTAGGAAGAAGATTTCTTAAAAGACCCATGAGAACCATCAAATCAGGAGACCAAAGAAAAGATTGAAAAGACTAGCCATTGCATTTGCTTTTATATTTTGGAGCAATCTCACCTTGTGCTTTTGTACTTAATTTCACTGAAATTCAGTGAGCTCTCCCCGATGCCAACAATGTAGGGTCCAACCTGCAAGATGAGTCACAATTTTCTGCTGGGTGGCCCTGCCAGGCTCTGTCATTCTTTCAGAGGAGGGCTTCCTTGGGAAGCCAGCTTTTTGAAATGTCCACTGGGCTCCAGTGAAGAAGTATCAGGATATTGCTGGTAATACTTTTGCAACTTCTCTAGACCTGTAGGCAGCCCAATTGTGTAGGCATAGAACATGGGCCCACCCCTGTGCCATGGCCATCCACACCCATGCATGTAGATAACATCCATGTGTCACTCTGGCAACCATCCCTTCCCTCCAGAAGGCTTCATTTATGAGTGCATGCAAGCAGTGCTCCAGGATCTCATTCTGACTAATGACATGTGGTTTGATGTGATGAGTTTCTCTGTAGTCCAACAATAACTTGGAAAGCCAGGGGTCAGGCGTGTGAATCCCACCCAGTGACTTGTCATATTGGTACCAACCTTTACCTGTCTTCTGGCAAAATCATCCAGATTCACAGAGCATGTCAGGAATGTGGCTCCACCTGTATTAGCCCATTTCCAGGCAAGAGTTCCTGAAGGCAACTGAGGTCCAGTAATATGTGCCCCTTATGAACTCTCCCTCCCATAGCCAATCCTGCAAGGTCAGGCATTTGAAAGGATCTCATTTAAAAATGGAACTCTTCTAGTACCTGATCTATCTCCACTGGCTGACTTCCTTCTAGCAAGAAATATATCTGGTGGTAATAAAATCTTGACATTCAATTCCCAACAAATCCTTGACAGTTGCCTGAAACTACTCCAGTCTTTTTAATTCTTTCTGATAGGTTCATAGCAGTGGCAGTGGTTGTGGGGAAAGTGTTTTGGCTGGGAATAACATCTAATAACTTCTGCTGGTGAGAAGCGAGTGCTGATAACCTAGTAAGGATGATGAGCAGAAGAAGCAATTTCATCCACATCCAGGGCTGAAGTAGCTGTGCACAAAATATCTTCTGGCTTGCACACATCTGACAGCTCAGTAAATCCTCACCTCTTCAGGTTCATGTCCTCCAATCAATGACTTACTTAAAAGTAGCAACTCCTTCATAAATGAAGTGAAACTAGGTTTTGGTCCTGACCAAGGCTGGCCACTCCATCGCATGCTTTTGGATGCTTTTTCCAAGATAGAAGTTATTGTATTCACTTCTTTGCAGCTTCTAGCTTCTTTTAGACTGATTTTACAGCAATCAGAGTAATCTTGGCCTTTGCAAAAGAAATGGCAATGGCTTGGGCCATTGTTCCCAGGCCTACACATATAGAGTGAAGGACAAAAAAAAAAAAAAAATGATTTAAGGGTATTGCTAACTGGAAAATGAGAGATTCCATGGCAACATGACAATGAAAAAGCCTGATTCAAGGACACAAATGGGTGCTGGATTGTTCTGGAGGGCACATGAGAGTCATGGAGGCCTATACCACAAACTGATAGTGTTTTTCAAGTAGGAGATGGGAATATATCTGTTAATACTAATGATAACAGAACTCATTTCAAATATCTGGATACAAAAGTAACAAACCATACCTTTAAATGTGGTACAAATCATAAACATTGATGTGAAATCCAGGCGTGAAAGAGAGAAGGAAGTAGTAGAAATGAACAAAAAGTACCCATAGTCTGGAATCAAACAGAACTACGCTCACACCCTCCCATCAGAGGAGTTTAGCTCATTGTTGAAGATGTTTATATCTCTAGGATGCATGTAAAAAACGGTACGAGCTCATGGACTCGCATAAGAACTAATGGAACTAAAATAAGAACTAATGGAACTAACACAATAATATGCTCATCATAGAAGTTTTTGCCTAGTGGCCCTGACCAATGGCAGCACTTGACATTCAGATGTGGAGAACCCCATGAACAAGCTCATACACTCACCAATAACACCAAATGAGGAGGTATGTCACACCAGTGGCATTTTCCAGGATGCCCAAGGAGCTGACCGCTTACCTGCAGTCCTTTCTGTGAGGAAAGCCTATTGCAGGGCTCTGGGCTGCCCAGATTGCCAATATGTAGAAGAAGCTCCTCCTTCTTGATGTCCGCTTCATGAGTGCTTCACAGTGGCCTGGACTGCAAGGACACAAGTCTCCTGAGCAAGGCATCCAGGGTGCTGCCTTTTTATCCTCATGAAGGTTTCCCGGAAAATGGTCCATATTGAGCAAACTGGGAGCTGGTTCATCTGTTCAGGAGTCTACAGGTTTCTAGAAGGTGATATGAAAGGAATAAGAAAAATCAGAGCTTTGTAAAAGTAACTTTCACAAGGCCACTAAGATCATATAGCTAATTCAAAGTACCAGAGTATTCTTCAAGACGCTTAATGGAATACTAATACCAGAATTTCTGACATTATTGAAACTTAGCTTTATAATATAGGATTTAGTAGATACAAAGCAATTTTAGGTTACCTAATTCAGGAACAAAATTTCTATTTTCTTTTTATTTCAAGGACAAGACAACCTGACAGAAGACTCAATATTAATCTGCCAATGAGTCTTAAGAAAACAATTTTGAATTAATATTTTAGATTCAGAATAACCTTAACCTCATTTGTATTAGTAAAAGAATTCTTGAAATACTTATCAAACAGAAGACAAGGTGACACTAGTGCAAGGATACGTACAAAAATCAATGGAAGAAAACTGAGAGCACATCTAAATATCCTTCTAACTATCACTAAGTGGTTTTTGGCACAGGTAGAAAACAATCCAGTGAAAGAAAGGAGTATCTTTTAAACAACCGGTGCTAGAAAATTAAATATCCACATATAAAATAAGTAAAGAAATCAATAATTTAAAAATAAGCTTAGGCCATTACTCAGTGCCATATATAAAAACTAACTCAAAATATACCATGAATCCACTGAAGAATTAAAACAATAAAAAGTTTCTGGAAAGAAAGAGACAAATATTTTTTGTGACCTTAGGATGGGCAATGTTTTCTTATATGCAGTACTAAAAGCATGACAAATAAAAGAAGAAAATCAGAAATTGGTCAACACAATAAGTAAAGACGTGTGTTAAAAGGCACGGTGAGAAAGTGAAATAAATAATCACAGAAAACAAGAAAATATATGAAGCTGGGCAAAATAATGCCATACTGCCAATGTTCTAATGCCCCAACCTGTGAATGTATAGACTTACATCACAAAGGGAACTAACAGTGGTTAAAGACAGAAATAAAGAGATTAATCTCTGATATCAGGGTGGGCTGGGTCTAACTAAAATTGTGATGGGAGAGACTTAACCAAGAAGCGTCAAAGTGTCAGAGAGATATCGTATCCTTAGGATTAGGCCAGGCGGTCACAAAGAAAGTTTCTGTTTTGTTTGTTTTGTATCGAGAATTGAACCCAACGCCTCCCACATATGAGGCCAGTACTCTCTACTCTTGAGCTACATCCCAACCCTTTCGTTTATTTTTTTACTTGAAGACAGGATTTCAGGTTTAAAATTGTGATCCTCCTACTTCAGCCTCCAGAGTAGTCAATATTACAGGCATGCTCCATTATACTTGTCTAATAATATAACTTTTAATATGAAAGAAGGAGATCAATGAACTTTTGGCATCTACAGGCTAGGAATCATCTTCAGTTTACACATACTCAGAACATGGGGAAATTGTTACTGAAATGTAATGTAGTGAATTCTACTAACAACACAAATGAACAGAAAATGGATTCTTCCATAGGGCCTCCAGAAAGTAGTATGATAGCTAACAACTGGGTTTTAGTCCATGGAGAACCTTACCAGACTTCTAGCCTACAGAAGTATGATATAAGAAACTGAGGTTAAACTATCATGCCTGTGGTAATTATCACAGGGCTAGAACTCTCATACAGCTTGCCCATCATATATCTAATAAAGACTAAAAAACTTGTATCTAGAATATACAAAGAACACCTACAATTTTTTAAACAGTCAAACTACTCAACTTTTCAAAAGGATGAAAACTTAGTAGATAATTCTTAGAAGACTATACAAAAGTCCAATAAACATGTGCTGCAAAACTCAACGTCATTAATGGTAAGAGAAATGCAGATCAAAATCACAATGAATGTGGTGGACAGCCTCAAAATCATGGAAGGTCATGGTGGAGATTGGGTTACAAAAAGACTCTGCTTGAGGCTTGCTCATTCTCTTTTGCTATGCCACTTGCTAACTCTACTGGAAGCCAGTTGCTAGAATATGAGCTTCCCTGGTGAAGAGAGGTAAGGCCCAAGTGACAAAGAACCCAGGGACACCTCTAGACATTAGTTGGTAAGAGACATAGGCACTTGATCTAATAGCACATAAGGAGCTGAATCCCACTAACAACCACTTGCGTGAATGTTGAAGCAGGCCCTTTCCCGGGTAGCCTTGGAATGGCCAAGGCTACAGCCAATGGCTAGAGCCCAAACAGACACTGCAGGTTTAAATGAAACTCTAATGTCAATGGACCAAGTTAACCATACCTGGATTCCTGATTCAAGGAAACTCACATAAACACTTGAATTTAAGCCACTAATCCACTAAGTTTTGGGGTAAATTGTTATGCAGCTATACATAACTAATGCAGACCACTAGGATGACTATAATAAAAAGATGTTAATACCAAATGTTGATAATGATGTGGAGAAACCACAACCCTCATACACTGGGGGAGTGTAAAATGGTACATTATTTTGACAAACTACTTGATAGCTTCTTACAAATATAAACATAAATGAATGTTCAACTCAGCAATTTTATCCCTAGGAATCTACCCAAGAGATGTAAAAGCATACATCCACACAAAATTTGTATATAAATATTCATAGCAACATTAATCATAATAGTAAAAACTGGAAGCAACTCAATGTCTACCAGCTGTTGAATGGGCACACACAGGTTTTATAGTTATATCTTTGAATTTTACTTAGTAATATACAGAAACAAATTATTGAAATATATTACAACACACATTAGCCTCAAAAGCACTATGTTTACTAGAAAAGCCAGAAGACTATATATTGAATGGTACATAAATACTGAAAAAAAGAAAATATGAGAGAAAAGAATTATCTTGGGCTTGGAGTATGAATGGGAATTAACTACAGTGGGCATGAAGGAAACCTGTGTGGAAATGAAAAAGTTTTAAAATTAATTTATTGAGATGGTTGTAGAACTCATTAAGGCAATTATGCCTCACTAAAATTGCTAACGTATATCTAGAAATAAATTAGTCAAGAGAAGTAACAGGACTGTTCTGATAATAAAGATAACATTTTTATACAGGAACAGAAAATAAAGCCTGAATAAAGGAGAACATCAAGCATCTTGTTGAAGTTCTCCTTTATTTAATAGCACAAAAATATTTTCCATATGTATTATATAAGATATTCTAGTAAGAACACCTGCAGGTCTGTATTTTACTAAATAATTAAACAGCATTCTTCTAAAAGTTTGCATAAAGAAAGAATGTGTTACAAATTGCAGTTACTAAAACTTCAGCACACAAAATACTGTTTTCTAAAAAATCGTTACATCTCAAGAATAAACCATTATATTAAAACTATCCATCTTAGCTACTTAGACAGAAAATCTACCAGAGCTTGGAACAGAGTTCCATTGTGGAAAGGCACATGGATAAGAGCTGATTTGCACTGATGTGATAAGGTCCAGGACAAAGCGAGATGTGCATGTCATCATGTGCACACGAGGCATTACATAAGCGTGTCTTTTTTTTTTTTTAAGGTAAAAGGCCTATTCTGATAGTTCTTCACATTTGATTACTTGTTGAGAAGAATGGATTTCTAAATGAATGTCCTGTATGAAATTAAAAAGAGCATTCAGGACGAGATACAGTGGTCAGGCGCATGCGGTCTCTGCTTACACTGTTTCATGAACTCCACCCAACACGCCTACTGTGCACTTGCTCAGTTACTCAGTCAGCTGGATTCCCAGTGTATAAGAAGATAAGCTCAGCAGAGAAGGACAGGAACTCTTTCAGGGTCTACGACTGATGTCGTTCACTAGTGACTTATGAGGAAGATAACAGTGGGCATCAGGAAGAAGGAGGAAAGGACAAGTGTGTGGAGGAACAAGCATGTGGCAAAAGGCTGTTGTGGCTTGGATCTGGAGTGTTCCCCAAAAGCCTCCTGTATTTGGATGTTGTAGGATGCCTGCGGAACCATATGCTGTAGAGAACTGGGACCCGGCTGCAGGAGGCAGAACACCGGGGCAGGATGAGGAAGAGTAGCTCTGCCCTTTGTCCCTCCTTCGGCTTCATGTCTACCATGTGAACAGCTCATCTCCTGCCCTTCCTCCTGCCATGTGCTTCTGCCATTGCCAGCCACCCATATAAGGACTGTGACCTGAAATTGGAAGCTAAAATAAATCTTCCCTTCCTTAAATTGTGGATGTTGGGTATTCTGTTCCAGCAGCCAATAAGTAACTAATTCAAAGGCTAAGGTGATTGTTGTGGCCTAAACAGATGGGTGGTGCAGTCCATGCTCTGAGATAGCGTAAATGGATCTGGGACACCTTAGAGCTATAGCTGTCTCTGTACAATAGTACTGCTCAACTATGAAAGGAATCTTCTACTCACACTGTACACTCCAGATTTAAGAAGAGATTTAAGAAGATTAAAGAATTTAAGAAGTTCCGCTGTCCATATCCTACCAGAGATTCAGTTAAGAATCTTTAAGGACTGGGCCTGGACAATATTATATATATATTTTACAAATTCAGCTGTTAATTTTAAGATACAACCTATTGCACTTCAGTACTTCTCAGAATGCTTCTGGTCGCTGTCCAAGGCGCTTGTCTAGGCCAGTCCCAGGGGAACTGAAGCACATCCATTAGAAGAATTTCCTCAAAACACAATCTGGCTGGCTTTTCCCCTGCTCCACTTCTTGTCCCTTTCTTGACGAGGCTGTACCCAAAGGACGTTATTATCTTCCACCTCTGGTTTATTACCATAAAACATATTAGGAATTTCCCCTTGGGGGTCAACTGGAACAACTGTTTTGAGAGAATTTCTTCTGCAATAGGTAATCTAAAAGGTTTTTTTTTTTTTCTGGCCAGAATTGAGAGGAATGTTTCTTTTTTAATCACTTTGTATTCTCCAATTTTGTTCTGTATGCACCATGTCAGGAATGATCTATTTTGGCTTTTACTAAGCTGTTAAAGTTATGACAGAGCTAGAAGTAAAAAAGTATACTGTCAGTCAGCAGTACATACATCATATGAGGGACCTGCCAGCCAGTCAGATAAATGAGCAGTGCAGAAGCCAAGTAGTCATTTAAATAGGCTTGGAATTGATTTTCTCCCTTGGTCCATTCACATTAATTTTGTCTTAATTCTATGAGGTATTCTGAGGCAGAAGTAGATTACCGTTATGATGAAACATACATGAACTGTGCTTCTGGAGGGAAAAAAAAGAGAGAAAATGATTCTTTCCCCTGATCTCTTCTGCTAAATGGATGGGAAAAGATTCTGTCTGCTTGGATTACAGAGACAGTCAACATACAGTTTTCAGATATTGCTGCCTTAGACCCAAAGGTCTGTCCCATCCCTGTCCCTAATCATGGTGTTCTGTGTTCATCTTAGAGGCTCTGCAAGAACTGAACAGCATGTTCACAGGCTTCAGGCAGGTTCCCCACAGATGTGTGGAGATGTCAAGGGGAAGCGCAATGTAGAGATGCGTTTGGGCCTCCATGTGAGGCAGGGTCTTCTGTGCTTACAAAACATGTACACATAACATGTTCACAGGGAATAAAAACATATTACAAACAGCAAAAGATAAAGTGAAAGAAAGACCAAGGAAACCACAGAGATTTTTTAAAGGCCCAAGAAAATCCAAGGAACAAATAGACTAAAGTCTTGGAGCAAAACAAGAACAGTTAAAAATCACTAACACAGCTCAGCATAGCCCCGGCAACGAGGCTAGTGTCCATTACAGACACAAAAACAGAGCACCAGGTTCCAGACTTGAGGCTCCATCTTGGTCACTTTTGGTCAGTGGACACAATACTCAACACCAAGAACTTAACAAGGAAAAGTTTATTTTAGCTTACAGCTAATAAAGTTATTGTTTTTCTATTTTTAACTCGATACTTGAATGATGGGTATTGGAATAGGATGAATTTTAATGGAATATTTTGTTTTACAAACAAAAGAGGGAAACAAAAAATTTTACATACATTTAAAAAATTGAGGTATCATTCACATACTACAAGTGTCGTAAGCCTTTTTAAGCCATCTTTTTCATAATTGACTTTCTGATATCTTTAAGACTATGTATAGTATTTGCGTGCCACATAAGAAAAGTGAAAACAAAAAAAAATTACTTTCATTCCTACCTGTGTTCTTTCTACATTGTTGGTTTTCGAAGTGTGTTTCCTTGAACACATTAACATCCCCTATGGACTTATTAGGGTGTCTTGGTCCCATCCTACCTGTTCTGACTCAGAAAGTAGGAAGTGGAACCTTGTAATTTATCTTTTTAAGATGCCTGAAAATTCTGATACACCGTGAAGCTAGGAATCAGTTGTTCTAGATTAAGACAATCACCCTACCTTCACAGGCTACAGATTTACACACATGTATGTATTTATCTATAACAAAGACCAATTACCATCACAACAATACATTATAATTTCTGGAACCTGCACATCAAGTCAATGCATCAGTTTTGTTCTGCCAAATGACCACATACTAATCACTATATTTAAAAACAAACGGGCTAGGCTTAGTGTCACATACCTATAATCCTAGTGGCTGGGGAAGTTCAGAAGAAGTCATGTAACTTTGAAGTCTGCTTGGGCAATTTAGTGAGGCTCTGCCACAAAGTGAAAAATGAATGGGAATGTGGCCAGGAATGTGGCCTGATCTAATCCAGTTCAATCTCCACTGCCACACACACATGTGCACACACATGCACACATACAGACACACACATGCCATAAAGGTCTCGAAAAAGAATGAAAAGAAAAATTCAATGCACATAATTATGCATTTTATGTAATAACAAATGGTAAGTAGAGTCGAGATATGATTCTCTGAACTGGTCCCTTGTTGGTCCACCCTATTTATCTATCTTATATCCTTAGCAGTTACCTATGACCAACCAGTGTCAAGAAATTGCAGGATTTCCAACAGTACGGCAGGGGTATTCATTTCACACACACACACACACACACACACACACACACACACACACAGAGTAGAGATGGCGTTCCCATAGGTTTCTTTCCCCCCCATTTTTCAGTATGTATATGTGACACACAATGGTTACATTGAACTTGAGAACTTTATGTACATATATACAGCAGTAACTTCATATTGCTTCCCACAGCCCCTATTTGTCTCCCAGCCCTTCCACCATTCTCCCTGATGTCCCACCCATTTAACTCTATTATTTATTTATACTCCGAGTTTCTCATACTAGAGAAACCATGTGATATTTAGCCATCTGAATCTGATTCATTTCACTAAACATAATGGTCTCAAGTTGTATCCATTTGCCTACAAATGACTCCAATCTACTTGTCTTTATGACAGAGCAGTACTCATTTTGTAATATATACCAGTATCTATGGGTCTGTTGATGGCTATCTCGGCATCTTCCATGATTGAGCTATTGTTAGTGGTGCTGCTATAAACATGGGTGTACATGTATCTCCGTTAATAGTGCTCTTAATTCTTCTGGAAAGATACCCAGCTGTATCGCTACTGGGTCAAATGGAGTATCTACTGTGGTTTGGATGTGGAGCCGCACATATGCGAATGTTGTAAAATAACCCATGTGCGCTTGAGAGATGAGGCCTATTCAAAGGGGTGGATGACGGGGCCAGTACCTGGAAGGGTATCTCAGGTCATTCCTCTCAGACTTGGCTTCTGTCTGCCACAACATGAACAGCTGCCTCTGACTCCACCTCTGCCATATGCTTCCACCATTGCTGGCTGCCTATGAATGGACTGTGACCACCTGAAACTGTGAGTTAAAAATAAATCTTTTCTCCCTTACATTGTGATGTTGGGTATTGAGTCACATGACAAAAAATAAGTAACTAAGACATCCATTTTCAGTTTTCTGAGGAATCTCTGTACTGCTTTCCATAGTCATTATACCAGTTTACAGTCCTACCAGCAACGTAAAAGGGCTCCTTTTTCCCTCTACCCTTGCCAGCATCTATTGTTTTTTGAGTTCTTGATAGAGGCCATTTACTTTTGCCCATTTCAGTTGTCCATTTTGTACATGGGTCTTTGATTTTGAGGGCCTTCCATAGGATTCTATCAGTAAACCCTAAAACAATCACAGAGGATTTGCTCAGGTCATAGCAAGAACCAAACACTGGAGATCTGGCCACTGTAGCCTTTGTGTTCTCAGAATATAGTTTGAAACAAAATTTGTGGAAGCCTTTCCTGGATGAAGAAAATAAAGCCCTAAAAAAGACTGGTTTGGGTCTACCTGGCTAAGACTGGGGGAAAGGCATGTCTTTTGACACAAGTCTGCAGCCAACTTCTCTATCTCGATGTATCCCTTCCCCATGAGGCAGGCCTTCCTTTATTCCTTGGGTAAATTTAATAACCCTGATATCAGAAAAGATAGGCCTAAAAAAACCAAAAACTTCATTACCTCCTACCTCAATAAAATCTGTATAGAAAACCTGCTGCTTCTTTATATTATTGTAATCATTTCCCAAGCTTGACTTTCTTCTAACATGGAAGCATTAATAGCTGAATGGATCGATTATCTTCTAGATAATAAATTCTCTAAAATTAGATATTTGACTTGTTTCTAATATTTCTCCACGAAAAAGCTTCAGTGATCATGATTATACTCAGACCTTAGCAGCTCAAACTTGAGATCCTCCTGTTTCAGTCTCCTAAACAGCTGGGATTACAGACACGTTGTTATCCCTTGCTGTCTATGTGACGGTTGAGAAAATCCTTGCCTATGCCTATGTCTTCAAGAGTTTGTCTATTTTATCTTCCAGCACTGTCAAAGTTTCTGTTTTAATATTTCAGTCTTTAATCCATCTTGATTAGATTTTAGTACAGCATGAAATATGCATGTCTTAACTTATTAATCCACGTGCGGACATACAGTTTTCCAAGCACCATTTGTTAAACAGGTTATCTTTCCTCCAGTGCACGGTTTTGGCCTCTTTGTTAAAGACCAAATGGCCAAAGGTTCCGGGGGTTTTCTCTGCATTCTCAATTCTGTTCCACTGCCTATCTGGCTTCAAAAAAAAATTTTTTTTACTAAGTTGCTAAGATATGGATGGCCCAAAAAGGAAAAAAAATAATATTCTTATGCCTGGAAAACAAACATAAAGACTATGCATTTTTTTTCTTTTACACCATCTGCTGCAGACTGAACCCACAGCCTCGAAAATGCTAAGCAAGGCTTTCCCACTGACCTGCATCCACAGCTCCCTTAGCGCTATTTTAAACAAAAAGTCATGTGCTGAAGTCATAATCCACTGCCTGTTCAACCTTACCAATTCAGATTCTGCTGATTCTGATACCCTGTGGCCATTCTGAATTTCCCAAATCACTATATATATATATATATTCTTAATGATCACATTTTTAAATAGTTCCACATAATTGTCCAGTGCCAGAACAGTTAAGCGAATTACTAAGTTTTAAAGCAGATAATGCGTTGGTTTTGGACGCCACCCAATGGACAAACTATATACTGCTGCTGGGATTGAATATCATTTTTATGTTTTATGCATTAATTTTTAAGATTTGATGTCTAAAATTAAAAAACTGAAATGAGGAAAAAGTGAAAAGCAAACCATTTCACAAGGGCACTTGTCTTAGTTACTTTTTCGTTGTTGTGACTCAATACCCGACACCCACAAACTTAGGAAAAGAAAGGTTTATTTTAGCTCACAGTCTTGAAGGTCATAGTCCATTCAGGGGTGGCTGGCAACAATTGAAGTACATGGCAGAGAGAGAGGTGGAGGCAGCTTCCCCGGACAAACAGGAAGGCAAGCTGAGGCTAGTTGAGACTAGTCCCAGTCCTCCAGGAAGGCAGGTGCAGCTTATGTATCCTTTCAGGTCTGCGCCCAGTAACCAGTCCCTCCTGCATCCAGGTGTGGCCACTATACACCGTTAATCCTAACTTAACTGTAATCCACCCTTCCAGACCAGACCCCAATCCACCCACATCACATGGTTCCATTAAAATGCATGAGACTTTTGAGGGACACTCCAGATCCTAACCACAACAGCACTATAGTATGATCCTTATCCACTTCTTGAAGTAATTTAATTCTCAAATCAGAATCCAGAGAAATCAGTCAAGGGAAAGAATGTGCTATCAAAATTGAAGACTTTTTTTAAAAGAGCCAAACAAGAATGATTATAGGAAACAAGCAGGCATGTTTGCAGAGGAGAGAGAATGGGGGCAGGGGAGAGGGTAGGGAAGGGGAAGGGAAGTAAAAGTGGTGAAGATGTAATACGCATCTGTACCAATTATTCAAGTAGAATGTAACTACTGTGTATCTTGAATACATACTAAGAAAAAGAATAACTTTCCCATTTTTTGGTTTTTATTTGCAACACACGATGGTTACATCACACTTGAGAAATCTGTGCAATACATATTGCATCGACATCACATTCCGCTCCCCTCTCTGCCTCCCCCTCCCGCCCCATCCCTCACTCCCTCTCCACACATCCACCTCCCTGCCTCCCAACATCTCATCCATGGACTCTAGTACTTACTTATACTCCAAGTTTCTCACATTAGAGAAACCACATGATATTTAATCTTCTGAGTCTGATTCACTTCACCTAACAGTGGTCTCAAGTTAGACCCATTTTCCTACAAATGACTCAAATATGCCTGTCTTTATGGCAGAGTAGTACTCCATTGTGAATATATACCACATGTTCTTTAACCATTGGTCTCTTGATGGGTAGTTCAGCATCTTCCATGCCTACTGTTAATAGTTGTGCTGCTATAAGCATCACTGTGCATGTATCTCTGTTATATAGCGCTTCTAATTCTTTTGGAAAGATACCCAAAAGAGACATTGCTGGGTCAAATGGAATATCTTTTTTCTTTTTTTTGAGGAATCTCCACACTGCTTGCCATAACGGTTGCACCAGTGTACAGTCACAATGGCGACGTACAAGGGTTCTGCTTTCCTTGCATCTGCACCAACGTCTATCGCTTTTTGAGTCCTTTACAGAAGTATTCTCACTGGAGTAGGGTACTCAGCATTGCTTTGATGTTCATTCCTCTAAAGGCCCAAAATATTGAGCATTCTTTCATGTATTTCTTGGCCTCTTGTACTTCTTCTGAGAATTGTCTATTCATTTCAATTGTCTATTTCTAATTGGGTCTTTTATTTTGGTGAGTATTTTTTTTTCAGTTCTTCATATATTCTAATTATTAGCCTCCTTTCTGAGAGTAGGTGATAATTTTTTTCCAATATCATTGGTTCTCCCTTCACTATGTTGTTTCCTTTGCTGTGCAGAAAATTTTTAATTTAATATAATCTCAGTTGTTAATTATTGGTGTTAATTCTTTTGAATTGAATATTTTATTGAAAAAGTCTTTGCCTATGGCTACATTTGCAAGGATTCTACCTACTTAATCCCTAGGAGGTTCAGTGTTTCCATTTAAAAAACTGGATTTTTGATCCACTTTAATTTAAAAATAATTTTTTGTAAAAACACGCTGATGATAAAAATTTCCAAAAATTTCTAAAAAGGTCTTCTTCCAACAGCTTCCTCTGGCTCACCAGCACCATACTGAGAAACAGCCATACCCTTAACTGTAAATATTTGCAGGAATATTTTATGTGTAGGCCAATAATTGTAACTATCTGTTCTACCCATACGTATTCTGAATCGATCACATCCCTCTTTTTTGTTAAGCCAACGGAAAACCACCAAATACAATAATGCTTTTTTTTGTCCATGTAATATACCTAAAGAATTGCAGCAAAAAAATATGATTCGGTCTCATGTTGATTATCTTCGCCAGGTGACAAAGATCAGCCATATAGTACAGAGCTATTTAATAATAATGCCTATGGGCTACGACCAAATCTGAGCTGAGTGCAGATAAAAACTGAACGGAAAACTCACTTGTGCTGTCTTCTGTGTTTCAGCCTCTCCACTTTTCTCATCCAAGCTTTGCTCATTTCTCCAGGTTGGCAGGTGTTCTTCCACGTGCCATCTCTATCATCCTCTGAACTAAAAAACAATGCAGGGGCTGGAGAAGCATCCCAGAGTGAAGGCCCTGAACTGGATCCCCAGTACCACAAATAAATAAATAAATAAATAAATAAATAATTCAGGACATGTCCCGTCTCCACAGAACAAGCAACTTCAGTGGCACCTTTGGCCTTCTTCCACATCCAATTTCATTTCATGTGGAACGTGCCATCAGGCTATAGTTTCCAGCTCTCTCTCCCAAGTTCATATCATGTTATTTTACTGGAAACAGAATGTCTCTCTTGCTCACAACCATCCCTTTCACCTTTTCTGACAACTGACACTATTGACAAAGAGGCTATTGAGTTGCCAGCTGCTTAAAACTTGACCTTGACACTTGCTGTCATGGTCAGCCTTGAAGATATGAATGTTTTTACAACACATTAAGGCAAGGTAAAAAGTGGAAAATTTCTCTAACCAGACATTATGCCTTTATGGCTCACAAATCTAGGAAATATAGGTAAGAGTATAGTTTTACTTCTAAAACCTAAGCTGAGGATTGTTTTCAAAATTACATTGTGTTGTAAATAAATTATTCACATTTATGTTGTACATTTCTGATACAACAAAGCAACTGCTCTGCTGTAAAAATAGTGCGTCTAAAACCATTTGTTGTATGGTAAACCCTCTGAAGTAAAGTTGCTGTTTCTTCAAATGTATTTACTACTGCACAACTGGGACACTCCCTCCTGGAGGGAGAAGGGCTCACAAACCTCGTGGAATCTCCAGTACTCACTATACAAGTGGCCAGGTGGAGCCTTCAGAGCCAGAAGTCCCACCTGCACCTGGGCATGCAACCCGTAGGGGCAGCTCATGGCACAAGATTTCAGACTGGCTTACAGCCACTGCACCTCGGAGATTGTCCCCAAAGACTTAAGGGCCCTGAGATCATTGGGCAGCGGTTGTTACTGCTGCACAAGGAGCTGATTATGAAAGAGTTGTCAACTACACAGAAGGGATCATCATCAATACTATCTCAATAGACATGGCAGTCCTGCTATCACCATCCAGAGAGCAGGAGAAGTTCTGGGAGCAAGGGGTTAGCAGCAATTGAGAAAGAGCTGCAGCCACCTGAGTAGAAATCCTGTCCAGTGAAGGCAGAAAGAGGAGCTGCAGCCACTCCAAGAAGTCCCAAGATCAAGTGAGAGAGAAAACCAGAGAGGAAGGAAAGAAGTGAGTCCTGAGGAAGAGCCACCAGCGCCCAGAAGGTGAATCCTAAGAAAGACAAGCAGTAGCTGACCAGGCAGAGGGTCCCAGAAGGCAGTGTGCAGTCTCCATAAGGCATCACCTATGCTGGGTTGGGCTTTCCAGTAATGCAGTTAGTTGCCTTTTCATCACCCATAGGCTTGTAAACGACCTCTCACGTTGGGTCCTTTAGGTAACCCCTCACCTGTGCTTTTGTAGGTAACCCCTCATCCGTACCTCAACAAACTTCCTGGTTCACTCAACTGGACTTTGGCACAACTGTTACTTTGGCCCGCTTGCTGTGCCTGCCTGGAGTGAGCAGATGCTGGACTTCACGTCTCCCTAGAAGAAGAATCCTCAGCACACTATTTAAAAAAGAAAGTAAGGAATAGTGCATATCCACAGAAAGAATATTTGAGCCCCCAAATTATTTGATTCTTCATCTTTACCTTATCAAAAAAACCCTTTAATCCAAGAAATAACCTGTCAATAAGTTGCTATGCTCAATAACATCAAAATAAGTAGGCGTAAACCACTAACACATCATCTGCTACATTCTGGGAGAAAGACACAAAGTGAGGCCAGAATCAATTTTCATGCATCAAAACATTAAAATGCCAAAGGTGGCTTAGAAAAATTGATACTATTTGGTGAAATGAAAGATAAATCTGTAGCAGAAAATGTAAGTATTGTCTTTCTGTTCTTAAAATGGATTTAACCCACTTCTCACTAAAGGTGGTAACAAACTGTATAATCTCAGACAGAGGTACAAAGTATCCAGGCAGAAAAGCTCTAATTTCCCTTTCAAACCTGCTGATTTACCTTCTTTGTGTGCTAGACCAGTAATGATGCCTTAATTGACACAATTTTAAAGACAGGACCTGGCTTCTGTTTTTCAGATCTTCACATCCCTCCTTAGTGCTTACAGTGCAAAGCAATCTCCAAGTGTCTACAAGGTCAGAAGCTGAGAAGGAAAATTGCAGTCCAGAACTTTGTATTATAGACCATGGGGCAGGGCAACAGAATTTAATTATTAACAGACAACCCCTATTACCATAAAAAGAGTAATTCAGACTCATCTCCAGAAAAACTTGAACCCAAAATCTTGGACTCTGTCTCCTTATTATTGCTGTCATTGTTGGTTAGAAATACAGGTAACCAAGACTACAATGACAGTTATTATCATGGTAGTTGTCAATGCTACAGGAATTACCTTATTTCTAAGTCTCACAGCAACTCTACAAAAACCACCATTAATTGGAAAGTCAAAAGCTAAAGAACTGATAGGAGTGTAGCTAAGTTGAAGAGCACTTGCCTAGCATGCATAAATTCTGGGTTAAGTCTCCATTATTGCAAAAATTGAAAAACAACAACAAAACTGGAGTAAGAGAAGTTTCTGCCTAGGTACTTAGCAACACTGCAGTTAGTGTCGGTTTACCATTTCTGAACATGATCTGTATCTGATTAACCTTGAAGGTCCCTAAGTCCAGAAAAATATAACTTTCCTTGTTCTTTGACCATGTTGATGATTTCTCCGCTTTCCCATTTTATGTGGAAAAGCAGATGAAACAATGGCTGGTTAAAGTGGGCTGGAGAGCCAGAACAACCACGTGGAGTTTAAACATCTAAGAACTCAAAGGCCTCTTCAGCATTTGTCCAAGTTCCAGGCTACTATTCAAGTGGCAAATATTGGCAACATCCACACGGTTCTGGCTTCCCAGGCATGCAAGAATTGTAGGTTCATGGAAGCTTCCACCAGATTTCAGAGGAAGGCCTTAGAGACCAGTCAGTGTGCCCCTGGGAGGACAGGGTGAGAAGTTGGAAAGGAGAAGCCTAAGGTAAATGGTAACCCCCAACATTTAAAGATGCCAGAAATGTGAATCATTGGCTGTGAGTGGATCCAGCCCAAAGGAAAGAAGATGGAGGTTATAGCCAGTGGCAGTGCTGTACGGTTGAGGCCACCCAAGCCTTTTAAAGTTCATATCTCACCACAGTTTACCTTGCCACAGTTTATCCCATGTGTTGGAGTTTATCCCATGGAGCTACAGGACTATACCCTTGCCCTGTTGGGATTAGAACTTGCTTTGGTCGAACTGCTCTCTCTCCTGCTAATCCTCCCTTTTGGAATGGGAATATTTACCCTGAGTCATTGTATGTTGAAAGTGCTTAACTTCTTGATCTTCATAGGGGCTCATGACTGAGAATTTACCTTACAATTCAGAGGAGACTTTGGACTTGTTTTTGTTTGTTTGTTTGTTTGTTTGTTTTGTAGCAGTGCTGGAATTGTTCGGACGTTGGTAACTCTGAGAGAAAGACTGAATACATTTTGCATGAGGAGGTGGACATGAATCTTTTGGGGTTCTGAGGGAGAATGCTGTGCTTCGGATATAGTGTTCCCCAAAAACCTCATACCTATGGATAGTATGTACTCTCTGGAGGTGGGGCCTGACTGGAAGGGGTGGATGCTTGGGGCTTGACCTTGAGGGGTGTGTGCTGATTCTGCCCTTCCTCTCCGACTTGGTTCTATTCTGCCACGCCGCAAGGAGCTCTTTTCCTGACTCTACCATGTGGTTCCACCATTTCCAGCCACGTGCTTGTGAATGAACTGTGACCCTCTGAAACTGTGAGCTAAACTAAATCTTTCCTCCTTTAAGGTGTAGGTGTCAGGCATTCTATCCCAGCAACAAGAAAGTAACTGAGACAAATATTTACTAGTAATTTCTATCACACTACAATGCAGGGTCACCACTGTATTTGTACGGAAAATATGACATGTTGATATTTTTGTATATTTTTTACAAAAAAACAGATACATGATTTTACTTATAAAACAAATCATTATTGATACACTGTCCTTAGACTGGTTACATTGAACGACAAAACGCAAGTGCTGGAATAGATCTGAAAGGATAGTATTTAATCAAGTAATTATAAATACTGTCTCAGTTTGATCATTTAAACAAATACTCATTGTGTGCCCAGTTCACTGACTTCTCTTCTTAATTCAGCTACCTACCTCTCCTTAATGGAAAATGTCTAAATGTATAAAGCTGGCCTTAAATTATTATACTTCTGAGGGATGCAAAGATCAAATGAGATTAGTGAACAAAACAACATTTTTATACTCTTTAAGGTGAAGGGCTACCAAAATGAGCTGTACATAAAATGAAAAACTTTTTACGGAGGTTCAAGTGTGAATTAGTGGTTCTGTTTAAAAAGAATCCAAGGTTAAATACAGAAATTAACTGCACTGATTACAGCTTTTAAATACAATACAGAGAGATTATTCTATATAATGTTAATGGCAATCTATACAATATTTTGCTTTTTAAAAAAATCCTACCAAATTGTATATTCCCTGAATTTAATACTGGGGAAACATCAGACAGTTCAAATTGAGGGACATCTTACAAAGTAACTGAACAGTACTCTAAAAGGATTAAAGCCGTGAAAGACAAAAAAGCTGAACCACATTCTGAAGTAGATACTGAATCAGACAAAACTCCTGAATATGACAAATGGAGAAATTTCAATGAAGTCTATGAGTTAGTTAGTGACCCATAATCTTTTTTCTGTTAAGTGACAAAATCGTGAATATTTTCGATTTGTAGACCACAGTAGGTCTCTATGACATACAATCTCTTTGCATCTGTAAGCAACTCTTTGAAAACGTGAAATTTATTTTTAACTCACAGACGTTAGCAAAAATACAGTAGGCCAGGTTTTGATTATCACAACACTAAACTGTAAGATTAAGGTTAACAAGGAGGGCCTGGAGGAATGGCTCAGCGGTTAAAGCGCTTGAGCAAGCGCTAAACCAAGCCCTAAGTACCCGACTTCAATTCCCCAGCACCACATAAGCTGGTCGTGGTGGCGCACGCCTGTAATCCCAGCACTCGGGAGGCTGAGACAGGAGGATTGCCGTGAGTCTAAGACCAGCCTGGTCTCTGAAGTGAGTTCAGGACCAGCCTGGATCACAGAGCGAGACCCTATCTCAAAAAAAAAAAAAAAAAAAAAAAAAAAAAAAAAAAAAAAAAAAAAAAAAAAAAAAAAAAAAAAAAAAAAAAAAAAAAAAAAAAAAAAAAAAAAAAAGATTAACAAGGAATCTGAGGGAAGATGGTATGAGAAATTGTACTGTTTCATACCTCTTTCTAAGTATGAATTTTTGGAGACAGGGTCTTGTTCTGTAGTCCAGGCTGGTTCTGAACTAACTACGTAGCCCAGGTTAACAGACTCCTGGCAATCCTTCTGCTTCAGCCTCCTGATGCTGGGATTACAGGTGTGTGCCACTTGCTCAGCTTATGTGATTTGGGGGAATCAAACTCAGTGCCTTGCAAATGCTCTAATAATTGTGCTATTCCTCCAGTCCCAAGTATGAAATTACTTAAAGAGTTAAAAGTTAAATAAGTAAACATAATGCAAATCCTAGTCATATTATGCCCATGTCCAACACGTTAATAGATAACAATTGCAGTAATAAAAACCAGTGCTTCCCTGAAATCATGGGTGGGCTCTCTTGCACTTCCTCCCTCTATATAAAAGCTCTTTCTTCCCTTCCCACCTCAGAGTTATTCCATAGTTCCTACCTATACTGCAACTTTCAATTCAAATGTCACTTCCTCACGCAACCTTTCTTCACTGTCACCTTCTGCCCCACCTCTATATCACACAAAGCGGTCTGTATCTACCTTCCTCACAGAAGTGGCAGTTGTAGTTAGATTAGATACTAATGGTGCAACCAGGCATTTCATGTCTCTCTCACCTACAAGAAAGTAAACTCCTGGAGAGTAAAACCACAGCACTCGTCTTCAAGTCTGGCTTCTGGACGTTTAGTGCAGGGCTCTGTGAAATGCTCAGTGTAGTATGGGATGGATAGATAGGGTAAGCAACCTGCTCATAGTCATGCTGGTAGAAGGAGGAAGGACAGAGAGACAGATATCAGAGGTGGACACAAAGTAAGACGTCCTGATATAAGAAATATCTTGGTTATAATTGTGTTTTCCAAAGTCAGACTCAGCAACTTCCTAAGCCTGCATACAAGCTGATTTTTTAAAAGGGCTAAAGAAAAGATTCAAAGTATCATATCAACTTGGATAGTTATCAAGTTTCTCTAATTTTACATTCCTGTTAATACTATTCATAAGCAGCTTCAGGACACATATATCACACTAATCAGTCAACAGAATCATGACTATACATCTAAAATATGATATAAACCTAATCACCATTAAGTAAATATAGGAGAACAATATAACTAAAAACCAGTATTAACAAAACTAAAAATGAGAAAGGAACAAATGTAACAACTTACTGAGACAGAGCTATGTATAGTGAAAATATAAGTTGATTCAGTTATATACATCAAAGGTAAATTGTTGCAACTACAGATATGACAGCAATGATACCAATATTAATCTGTTTATTCCACTTATCACCTAATTAATAAGTACAATTTTATTGTATTACCAAGATATTTATATTAGCAATTTATTAACAATAAAGGATATGATTTATTAAAAGGTAAAGCCTATATTAGAAGAAACAGATCAAAATGTAATGTTTTTCTGTTATTTTCTTGTAGCCTGAATTGTGAAATGTGAAAAAATTACATATTCAAAAACTAAAATAAACATATGAATACCACTCTTTCCAGGAAGATAGAATAAACATATGTTTCCCTATTCCTCCCCACCTAGCACAATGACAAACCCCACACACTACTTGTAAGTGGAGGACAAGCTTGAAGGACAGAGAGAAGAAGCTTGAACCACTAAAGACCTCAGAACACAAGTGACCACACAGAAGGGACTTTCTAGGATTGTGTGTACATGTGTTTATATTCCTCATATGTCCCAGACTTGGATCTGAAGAAGCTGTCAACCAGAAAACACCAGTGGGATAGACAGAAGAAGCCCCAACAAACACTGCTATCTCTAGCCAAAGAATCCTCAAAAGAACAACCAAAGAGAACAGGCAATTTGTACATGATGACTACTCTTTTCCAGTTAAGCATTTGAGAAAAAACTGTATAGCCACCTTGACCCATGCCAGCAAAGCCTGCAAGTCTGGAGACAAATGGGTTGCTAGATCCTATCCCTGAAATACTATGATCAGATGCCTCAAAACTCTAGCAAGGGGATTTCAGAGGCTTAGTGGAAAGATAGGACTCAGTGGTAATTCAGCCACACCATGGAGGTGTCAGTGAAGACCTAGGAGAGCGACGACTTCCACTTCTACCCAGCAGAAACAAGGAGCCCCCCACTAGACACAGAGCTGTCATTGAAGGCCACATATGAAACCTGGACTGTTGTGTCCACTTGGCTGTAATGAGGTAGCTACTTCTTTCCATCCTAGAGTGGTGGGGTTTTTTTTAATCCAGTAAAAATAGACAGTTTAAATCCAGAGTCTCACAACAGAGTACAAGAAGTCCGTATTTTAATTGAAAATCATTTGTCATAACAAGAAACTAAGGAAACAAACAAAAATGCCAATCAATGGGTGCAATTACTGAAATTACAGAAAAGTTGGAATTATCCTGCAACATAAAGTAATGAAAAGTTTCTAATTCAGTGCATAAGGCTAGAATTACAGATACCAAACCAGACAAAGACAGTCCAAAAAACTACAGACCAATACCATTCATAAAGGCGATAAGAAACCCTTAATACACAATTAGCAAATAGAACACAGCAATACATAAAAAGAATTATGCACCATAAAAGTGGCATTTGTTCTAGGGTCGTACATTGATTTAACTCCTGAAAACGAATCAACATAATCTATTAAATTAACAGGCTAATGAGGAAGAAATTTACATGATGGTATCGACTGATACAGAAAAAAGTACGACGAACTCAGAAGCAGGAAAATAAATAAATAAGTCTTATAAACACTCCCAAGCACAGTAAAAATGAGAAATTGGAAGAATCTGACTCCTCAGCAGATTCGACACAAAGACATCAGTATTGCTCCACGTGCCTCGAGATTGTAAAGAAAATGGAAGGAGTCTTTATACTTTAATCAACTGAAAATATTCAGTCACATTCAATTAATGTAAACAAGCGTTTGTTGTATGCTCCGTCTGTGGTTGAAAGCCATTTTCTCCTAACCACAAAAATAATTTTAACTTAAGGTCGTTTGTAAAATCTGCGCCCCATAAAGCATCCTAAAACCTTCTAAGAGTATGTGGAAACTAAGTTTCAAATACATTCCTATAAAGAAGTCATTCATCGGACGGAGCAGGACAAATACCGCGAGTGAATCAAGATGTGGAACTCCGATCACTGGTCACTAAAATTGAATCTATTCAAAAACCTCAGGCAGGATGAATACAAAGAAAGGGCACGGATCACTTGGTTCTGGTTTTTATGCAATGCTCTAAGATAAGTTAGCTTATCATTCTTCACCTTATTTTCTAATTCTTTTTTAATGGAATTTTTCTCAAAATTATTCTTTTTACTCTTCTGTATTTGCAACACGTAATAATTACATTTAACTTGGGCAAATGGTGCATATATGTGTGTATACATATGTGTGTGTATACACACACATACATATCACATTTTGATCATGTTTACTTCCTGCACCTTCTCACCTCTCATCCCCCCTCTCACATCCCTTTCCCGCTCCACAAAATCTATCTTCCTATTTTATTCCAGCACTCTTTCTTTGCTTTTACTCATTCATACTCTATTTCCTCATATTACAGAAACCATATGGTTTAAATCTTTTGTGTCTGATTTGTTGCACTAAGCATGATAGTGTAACCATTTTTCCACAAGTAACTCAAATTTATCTCTTTTATTGCAGAGTTGTACTTTATACTTACATACCACATCTTCTTTATCCATTCATCTGTAGTTGGACATACTGGCTGCCTCTGAGACCCAGCTATTATGAGTTATGCTGCATGGATATGTTTGTATCACTGTTGTCTGATGACTTTAACTCTTTCGGAAGGTCCCTAGAAGAAGTATACGTGAGTCAAACGGGATACTTATTTTCAGATTTTTTTCTCTTTCATACTTTTTTCCATAATGGCTGTACAAGTTTACAGTTACATCAACAATGTAAAGGAGTTCCTGTTCCTCCACAACCTCACCAGAATTTGCTGTTTTTTGAGTTCTTGATACATGCCTTTCTTACTTGACTAAAATGGAAACTCACTATTGTTTCAATTTACATTTTTCTAGAGCTAACAATGCTAAACATTTTTAATGTATTTATTTGCTATTTGTACTTCTTTTTCTGGAAACTACATTCATTTCAACTGCCCTTTTTTGATTGGGTCTTTTATTTTGAGTTTAATTTTTTCAGATCTTTGTCTATTTTAGATACACACTGTTTGAAGACTAATTGGCAACTTTTTTCCCATTTCATCAGTTCTCTCTGCACTACTCATTGTTTTCTTTGCTGTGCAGAAGCTTTTTAAGTTGATAAAATCTTAATTGTTGATTCTTAGTGTTATCTCAATGTGCAATCAGTGTTTTTGAGGAAGTCCGTGCCTGTGCCAATATCCGCAAGGGCTTTGCTTATTTTGTCTTCCAGTAGGTCCAGTGTTTCCATTTAAATATCTAAGTCTTTGATATCTCTATATTTGACTTTGGTACATGGTTAAAGACATGCCTAGTTTCATTTTTCTGCATGGGAGTAACCAGATTTCCCAGCATTTGTTAAAAGGCTGTCTTTTCTCTATCTTATGTTTTGGACCCTTTGTCAGGTACGGTTGTGCACTCGGGGTTGTCTCTGCATCTTCTAGTCTGTGTTCCGTTGACCTACCTGTCTGTGTTGGTGCCAATATTGTGTGGTTGGTTTTTATTACTGTTGATTTGCAATATTACTTGATGTCCAGGATTGTGATACTTCTTGCTTTTGTCTAATTGCTTAGAATTACTTTGGCTATTCTGGATCTCTTCTCATTCCACAGGAATTTTAGAGTCATTTTTTTCCTAGTTCTATGAAAAAGAATGCTGTCAGTATTTTGATTGGAATTGCATTGAATCTGTATATCAGTTTGGGTAGGGTGGCTATTTTGACAATATTGGTTCCGTTTGTCCAGGAATGAGGCTGTTTTTTCATTTCCTAATGTTCTTTTCAATTTCTTTCTTCAGAGTATGATAGTTTTCACTACAGAGGCCTTGCACATCCTTCATGAAGTTAATTTCTAGGTATGTAACTTTTTTGATACTACTGAGAATGGGATTGTTTCTTTGATCTGTTTGTGTTTTTATTGTTGCTACAGAGGAATGCTGTTGAATTTATAACCTGCTACTTGGCTGAGTTTATTTACTTGTTCTAAAAATCTTCTGCTAGAGCTCTTGTTGTCTTCTATATAAAAGGTCACATTATCTGAAAATGAGAATAGATTGATTTCTTCCTTTCTGATATGTATTTTCTTCATTTAATCCTCTCTCCTGATTGCTCTGGTTAGCATTTAAAGCACTATTTTCAATAGGAGTAGTGAGAATGGACAGCCTTGTCTTATTATTAATTTTACAGAAAATGCTTTCAGTTTTTCCTCATTTCAGATGATGCTGTAATAGGATTGTCGTAAATTGCTATTACCAGCTTGATGTAAGATTCCTCTATTCCTATTTTCATCAGAGCATGTATCATAAATGAATGTTGTATTTTGCCAAAAGCTTTTTCTGTGTTTGTTGAGATAATCATATGAATTTTGTTTTTGTTTTTGTTAAGGTGGCATATTATATCAATTTCTATATGTTGAACCATCTTTGAATCTCTTTGATGAAATAATCTTGATCATGGTGTATGATCTTTTTAATAATTTATTGCATTGTTTGCATGTATCTCCTTAAGGACTTTTTTCACTAAAGAAATTGGCCTATAGTTTAATTTCTTTGCTAGGTCTTTATCTTATTTTGGTATCAGGGTACTCCTATCTTCCAAGAAGAAATTTGGTCGTGTTCCTTCTTCAATTTCCTGGAAAAGTTTGAGAAGCACTGGCATTAGCTCTTTCCTGAAGTTCTGGTAAAATTCTGTGGTAAATCTGTCAGGGCCTTGGTTTTCCTTCATTGGTAGAGATCATTATTACTGCCTCAATTTCATCCATGATTATTAGTCTATTGAGGGGTTTTATCTTCTTAGCTTGATTTTGATGCCTCATATGTGTCTAAGAATTTATCTGTTTCTTCTAGGTTCTTGAATTAATTAGAACATGAGCTTTTAAAAGTTTTTTAAATTATCATTTGGAATTCAACAGTATCTGTTGTGGTTGCACTTTTTCATTTCTAATTGATGAGGATTTTTTTCTTCCCTTGGTGAGTTTGGCTAGGAGTTTATGAATGTTATTTATCCTCCCCCCTCCCACCCCTTTTTGAGACAGGGCCTTTCTCTGTAGCCCCAGGCTGGTCCTGAACTCACTGGTGTAGCCCAGGTTGGCCTTGGACTCAGGACAATCTACCTGACTCAGCCTCCTGAGTGCTGGGATTATAGGCATGTGCCACCACGTCCAGCTTTATGTGGTGCTGGGGAATTGAACTCAGGGCCTCATGCTTGCAAGGCAAGAGCTTTAATCACTGTGCCATTCCTTCAGTCCCTATTTATTTCTTTTAAAGAACCAACTATTGATTGATTCACTGGACTTTTGTATTATTTTTTAGTCTCTGGTTTAGTAACTCCTGCTCTGATCCTTGTAATTTCTTTCCTATTTCTTTTGAATTTGCATTGTTCTTGCTGCTGTAGGACGTTGGCTTGAGGTGCATCGTTAGATTACTTATTTGGGATTGCTCTGTCTTTTTAAATGTGTGCATTCATACCTATAATTTCCCTCTTGTACTCCTTTACTATGTCCCACAGATTCTGGTATAATGTGCTCCCACTGTCATTTTTAAAATTTATTCCCTGGTTTCTTCTATGATTGGCTGCTTGTTCAATAATGTATTGATTTCTAGTTTCATTCTACTATAATCAGAAAGCAAGAAGAACATTATTCAATTCTTTTTTATTCATTAAGGCATATCTTATGACTAAGTATATGGTTTATTTTGAAAAAAATCCACGTGCTTCTGAGGAAAAGCTGTATGCTGTTGATGTTGAATGGAACAATCCAGATATCTATTAATCTGATGTATTCCACAGTATGGTTTAGCTCTGATATTTCTAGGTTTATTTTTTTTGTCTGGTTGATCTATGTCTTTATTTTTTGAGACAGGGTCTCACTCTGCATCCCAGGCTGGTCCTGAACTCACTATGAAGCCCAGGCTGGCTGTGGACTCACTGCAATCCTCCTGTCTCAGCCTCCCGAGTGCTAGGATTATATAGGCATGCCACCATGCCCGGCTTATGTGGTGCTAGGAATGAAACTTGGATACTTAGTGCTTGACTTAGCACTTGATAAGCAAGTGCTTTAACCACTGAGCCATTCCTCCAGCCCCTGGTTGACCTATTTATGAGAGTGGGGTTTTGTTAAGGTTGGAGGGATTATATCAATTTGAGGCTATCAGGAACCACATCAGGATGAGGCAACTGGAAACCAGCCTGGACTAGAGTGTGAGTGATTTGTGGACCACTGAATGAGGGAAGAGAACCCATCTGGATGTGGGAGGCCCAATTGGGAACTCGAACTGCATAAAAGGAAGGAAAAAGAAAGACTGTTAGAGCTTCTTCCTCTGGGAAAGCTCTCGCCTTTGCAACTGTCTACAGATGCCAACTTGCTACACACCACAGATCTTCATCACAGATTCACTCCAGTCTCAACCTGTGCCTGTCTGCCCATCGCTGATCTTCAGTCACTGACCTTCAGTCACCAATCTCTAGTCTCCGGTCTTCGCCATTGTTCTTTGAACAACCAAGATCCACAGCAGACTCTCACCACTGTCCTGCAGTCCAGGACGAGTGTTCCACTTTGCAGCTGAGTAGCCACTGGACACTCTAGCCTTGCATGCGCAGGCCACCATGTTGGACTATCTTTATCCTCAGAGTTGAAAGCCTTCCAAATAGGTCCTTTTTGTTATAATTTCTATAAATTCTGCCTTTTGAAGGAACCCAAAGTAATACATGTATTAAAATTCCCTACAATGTCTATATTGGTGTCTATTTGATATTTCATGTCCAGTAGTTTTTTTAATGACATAGAGTGTGCAAACATTGGGTGCATGTATATAATTGTGAGTTCTTCCTATTGGATTGACCTTTGTCTCTTCTGTTTTGTTTTGACTTGAAATCTGCTATGTCTGAATAAGTATAACTACTCCTGCTTATTTGGGGGCTCCAGATGCATGGATTATTAATTTCCATCCTTTTACTTTATGTAGGTGAATTGTGTTTCTTGCAGGCAACAATTGGCTGTTTTGTTTTTTTGTTTTGCTTTGTTTTGTTTTGTTTTTTTGGTCTAATCTGCCAGTCTGTGTTTTTTGACTAGCAAATTAAATCATTAAGAGTTATTATTGTAAGATATGTACTGAATCCTGTAATCATCATGTTTCTTCTTCAGAGTTCTTTTTTGGTTTTTCTTTTTGTTATATTGCTTTTATATTTTCTTTCCTCTGAGTTATCTGGTGCTGCTATTCTCCCTGTCTCTACATCTCTTAAGTATATTCTGTAATGCTCATCTAGTGGTCATAGATTTCTTTAGGCTTCTTTGTCATAAATTATTTTTACTTCTTCTTCCATATTGAGGAATAACACTGCTGATACAATAGCCTGGGTTGACACTTGCATTCTTTTAGAGCTTAAAACATTTTGTTTCAGGTTCTTCTGACTTTTAAGATTTTTATGTTGAGGAGTTTACAATTATTCTGATAGGCTTGCCTTGGTAGAATAATGTCTGTTTTTCTCTTCCTGCTTTTAAAATCCTCTCTTTGTGTTGGATTTTGGTATTTTGATTATGATGTGATATGGCAAAGTTCTTTTCTGGTCAAGATTATTTGGTGTCCTATATGCCTCTTGTATCTCAATATTACTTTTTCTCAATTTGAAAATCTTCTGCCATGATTTCAGGCAATAAATTCTTCATGTATTTTGTCTTCTTTCTCTCACACCCATAATTCTGAGATTGGTTCTGTTGGAGCCATCCAGTAGATGTTGTATCCAGTTACCTTGCTGTCACATTTTGAGGGTACCCCTGAGTATATCACTTAATTCTTCAACCTTATCTTCAAGATCAATACTCTGTCTTCACAAAGCTTCATCTGCATTTCCATGTCAATTAAACTTTTTTACAATCCTGAATTTCAGTTTGATTTCTTTTCACATTTATTTAAACTTCTATACCTAAATGTCCCTTCATATCTTGCATTATCTTGTTTACCAGTTTTTTGTGTTTTCTATAAACTCACTAAAGTTTTTTTTAACCAATTAAGCCCATTATTTTAGTAAGTTCCTCTTTAAGCTTCCAAAATACTTCTTGCCTTTGTTTACGTCTCCTTTGGACTAATTAACTGCTTAGTCTACTTGTTTTTTCACTTCCATTTCAATATAAGATCTGCCATTCCAAGGTGCATGTAGAGAGCTGGGTATTCCTGCAGGCATCTTATTGCCTTGTTTTCTCATGATTCTTTTGTTGAGTACTGCAGATAAGCTAGGGTCAAAAAAAAATCTCATCTCTAAAAGAACAACTAAGATGAGTCCAAAAAATTTCACTGTGTTATTTGGATACGTAGTTTCTCTTTCCACATCTGGTGGAATTGGTATCCACTGTCCACCAGGTACGGAAGAGAGGGAAGTAGCAATCGACTGGCCAGCTATGGTTCCCTTCTCAGCTTCTGCTGAACGTCTGCTGATGAGACCTCTCCCTACCCTTCTCATGTCTGAATCTGAGGGGCTTTACTTCCAGGGGCCGAAAATGAGGCCGTTCTCTGAACACATATGATGGTGGGGGTGTGGAGCCAAAAGCCCACTTAGTTCAGGCTGACAGTAGGCAGTGATGGCCTCCAACCGGTCTCATTCACAACCAACCTCCTTGGCAAACCTCTCCCAGGTGCTCTGGCATCTCTACCCTGCATACTGGGTTGTCCACCCTCCTTGACTTGCTCTTTTGTGGCCTGAACTGTTCAGGAGGTCCTGGCCTATTCTCCTTTCTCCATGACTGTCTCTTATGCCAGCTCCTTCCTGATCACTAGTTAAGAATGTCCAGAAATTCCTGGTATGTGACTTATTTGTGGCTTCTGATTTTCAAAGCAATTCAGACTTGGGCTCTTCCCAAAATGGCTCCTGCCAATGTCACTTCCTAGTATGGTGCTGCAGAAAATTGCTTCTGAACTGGTATGCTGAGCTGCAAGAAAACCAATCCAAGGAGAAAGCTCACAGTATGTTAGCAGTATGCATTACCTATAGGCTTGCTTCTTCTGCAGACTGGTGCTACCATCTGCTATCTATTTCAGCAGCTCTCAGCTCTCCAGGATTACCTGCACCAGCAGCTGTTGGCTCTCCAGGATTACCCTGCAACTGGGGCTGCTGGCTGTTCTATGAGGCTTAAGGCACTTCCGTGGGAGGCCTGAGACAGCTTCTTGGGCTGGTGTGTTCTTCTGTGCCTGCAGTTTTCTGGGTGTTTCTAACTTCCTATTGGCCTCCTTTTAATTCCTGAAATTCTTCTCTTTCTCTCAGCTAGGTTGTGCACAGGGTTTTGTTTTTGTTCTTGCTGTTTTGATTTGCACTGCTTTGTTTCTGTATCTCAAATTTTTGAATGAACCTATGAGAAGCCACTAAGCAAGGAATCATCTCTTCAAAGATGTAGGCATGGGCAAGGACCTTCTTAATAGGACACCTGATGCAAAAGCAACAATCTCTAGAATCAGCAAATGGAATAAATTAAAAAGTTTCTGCACAGCAAAATAAACTATTAACAGAGTGAAGAGAGAACAGACAGAATGAGGAAAAAATTTACCAAAAGAAAGTTTTTCTAAGTCTTAAATAGGCTCACAGGTTGTTTTAAATGCCATAACTGTTTAGGAAATTTGCACTCTCAAACGTTTAGCTTCTTGAAAACAATACCCCACCCTTTAGCACTTTCTCTATTTGAATATAATAAATAGAACACAATCCCATCTCCAAGATCAAAAGGACAAAAATGAGAAACAAAAAGAGGCAGGGCTTGGACCCCTGGTCCAAAAAAGAGCCCTCCACCTCTCGCAGTAGTCACCAAAGCTGCAGGCTCTGCCATTTCTCAATACTGCCTGGACATTTCCTGTACCACAAAAAATAAATAAATAAATAAATAAATAAAAATAAAAAATTTAAAAATTTTAAAAAAGGGAAAAGAAAAGAAAATGAGTTGAGTTCCCCCAGAACAAGGAGATCCCTGCAGCAGCAGTGACTTCAGCTACTTCCTTTTGGGACCTTGGTGGCACTCATGTCCCTCCCTCATTGCCCAGTCAGGGTTGGGAGGCCAAAGCAGCATCTGGGGGACCTGAGGTGGCGCAGGCAGGAATCCCGCCAGCCAGTGCCCAAGACTGGAGCACAGTGTCCTGGGCTCATTGAGGAGCTGCCCTCGCGGGCACTGCAACAAGACTGGGCCTGCTGCTTCCCGCCCTTTTCCGTCGTCCTCCTCTCTCTCTTCTTCCCTTTCCCCCTCCTCCTCTTGTCTCTGCGCCCCACGCGCACAATCCTCCTCGCGTGGAGGTCCCCTGGGAGCCCGATCTCCGCGCCTCAAGCACCCCCGGAGGGGGTGGGCTTTAGCGTCGCCTCCCGCCACAACGCATCCGGCCGCGCCCTACCTCGTTCTGCACAGACCCCCGCGGGGGCATTGGGGGAGGCACTCTGTGGCCCCTCGCGATGGCCATGCACACCAGCTCACACACGCGTGCCCCCACACGCCGCCCCGCCAGCTGAACAGCCTGAAGGGACCCCACGCGCATGCGCACGCTCCAGGACGCCTGTGCGCCTGCGTGCCCTCCTGCCTGCCGCTCGCAGCAGGCTGAGACTCCAGCACACATGCGTGCACTCAGTCTCTCCGCACAGCCCGCCCCTTGGGGCAGAGTCCCAGAAGAGGCACAGCCCCGGGCACCGTCCTGCCCTGCGCAGGCCCCCTGTGACAGCATTCACCCTCACTCTTACTTCCCTCCTTAGTCCCGTCATCAACCTCCTTCTGTTTATCCCTCCCTCTCTTTATTCTCCTCTCTTCTCTTTTATCATTTTTTTTTTTTTTCTGTTTTAAAGACAGTGTCTCGTCTACGGCCATACCACCGTGAACTCACCTGATATCCTCTTAAAGACAGGGTCTCTTTGCGCAACCCAAATTAGACTGGAACCTACAATTCTCCAAACCAGCCTCCCAAAGAATGCTGGGATTACAGCTGTGAACCACCACATGCAGATTAATAGTATATACTTGCATTTCTGTGTCTTTAGTTTCAATTATGTAGCAGTCAGCTGGAAGTTCAAGTAGGGCGGGAAACTATTTCCTACTAAATGTTACAGACTATCATCTGGTTCACAGTAGGCATCTCAATGAACTACTACAAGTACCTGCACAACATAAAATTTTCTGAGCAATTTGACATCGATTGAAAAATTTCAGTCGAGGAAAAATTATTTGTCTTAAAGAATCCTTTTAATGGACTTGATTTTTAAAGTTCTGTATGGATCAGAATGGCCTATGCACTGAAAAAAACAATACCAAAATCAAAACACCCACTAATTCTCGGAGCTGACCTGCACTGAATCAGATCTGGGCCAGTTAAAGACCTGCAGTAATACTGGCTTACTCCTGACAAGGGTTGATGTGTCTGTCACGTAAATAGCTGGTGAAAGGTCATTTAGAGTGGCAATCCTGATCCATGAGGTTCTCTGAGACCCACGCTCCTGCAGCTCTCCATCCACGCCAATGGCCTTTGGCTTAGTTACTTTTTCTTTACTGTGACTCAGTTTCCGACATCCCAACTTTAGGGAGGAAAGATTTAGTTTAGGTCAGAGTTCAGGACGTCTCAGTCCATTTACAGGTAGGTGGCTGGAAAATGGTAGAATCATATGGTATGGCCACAGCTACAGCCAGAGCTGCAGCCAGTGCTCCGGGAGACAGAGCAGCATGACAGATCGAAGACTTGTCTGGGAGGAAGGGCAGGGCCAATACATGCCCCTCCAGGTCAAGGCCCAAGCATCTGCCAGCCAGATCCCATCTCCCAACACTACACCATTATCCATAGGAACATGAGGCTTTTGGGGGACACTCCATATCCAGGACAACAGCCTTCATCGGAACAGTCCAATACAGACAGTCATCCCATGTACAGTGATTCCAGTTTTTACATCTGGGTTCCAGGCAGCAGGATGGAGAAGGGCACAGCAAAAGGATTGCTGTTGAGACAGCTTCCCGAAGCTGCATGGGGGATTGCCATCTAGATTCCACTGCCTACGACTTACCCACGTGCGCACAGCTCAATGTAAGAGAAGTTGATAAACACACTGAGTGCTCCAGGCAACTACATTTTCAGTTATATCTGGGGATGTTATTACTACAGAGGAAGAGGAGTATTGGACAAAGCCAATGACCCCTGCCAAAATTTATAAATAAAAGACTCCAGGTCTTAGCCAGCTCTAGATATACAAGTGTATTTATGACTTCATTAGAGAAAGTTTTCCCTAATTTCTTCCTTAGATCAACACATTCACTAAGGCTAAACTTAGCAACTGCTTCTGTGTCCTCTTAGAGATGGTGGAATAAGCTTCAGTGGAGAAAATGAGCACAAGGCAGATTCCATCAGCACTGCTCAGGTCACCTTGTCAGAGATTCTCAAGCACTCATCCTGACAGGCTCTTTCAAGTTGAGTGAAAGAGAATCAAATAATCATGATGATATAAATGCTCTGAAATTTGGGGGCAAGCATTAAAAGCCTGGTTCACGTTCCACTTTCTCAATGTAGTAGATAAAAAAAATATTAAAAAGAGCCTGGTTTGGTAGTATACACTTGTAATTTCAGCCAGAGTAGAGGCTGAGGCAGGAGTGTGGAAAGACTGAGGCCAACATGGCAATTTAGCAGGATCTTGTCTCAAAATATAAGCTAAAAACATCTGGGTGTGTAACTCAATACATGGTTTTAAGTTTGCGGGGTTTTGTTTTATTTTTATTTTTAAATTAAATTAAATTAATTTTTTAAGACAGAGTCCGTCTCTGTAGTTGAGGCTGATCTTGAACTATGTAACCTAGGCTGGCCTTGAAATCAAGGCAGTATTTCTGCCTCAGCTTCTTGAGTGCTAGAATTACAGGTGTACACCACCACGCCCAGGTTATTTGGTGCATGGGAATCGAACTCTTGGCAAGTGCTTTAACCACTGAGCTACACCCCCAACCCTGGCCTTCCATTCAAAACACAGCACCAGAGGAGGGCAGAACACTAAAAAGAATACGCAATATGTAGTCATTTCCACAGTAGTTGGTACTATTGGAGCCTGCAACTTCTCTAATTTCTAGACGTTTGTTTCATAGACATATATAAAACCCTACAAGTCCCAGGGGTTACTCCTAGAAATTACAGGTTTCATTCTCCCTTGTGTCTCTCAGATACACCTGTTCCTGTTGGGAATGAATGAGTGGTAGCAACTGCAGCTACACAGTGGTTTCACTGACTGGAGAAGAAAAGCTTTAAAGGTGTTTACAATTTATGCTTCTCAGACTCAATTACCATTAGAACACGTTTTAAGATTTATTACAACTAGGCATGGGGGAGCAGGCCAGAAATCTCAGCACTCCTGGAAACTGAGCCTAGCATGAGCAAATCAGCAACTTAGCGAGACACCACCTCAAAATAAAAAAGGGCTGGGCATGTATCTCAGTGCAAAGGCCTGGATTCAATCATCAGTAACAAATACACTGACAATGAGTAGTTTTGAAAGAACCGATACAACATAATCAGCATTTTTGAGATAGTACATTTTCAATGACAAGATATTCCAAAAGGTTACATTTACCAACTACTATTATAGGTAAAATACAATAAGTTAGAACTAGTTTGCTTCTTTTTTAAAATCAAATAATACATACCCGAGGCTGTAGCTCAGTGGCAGAACATTTGCCTAACATGCACAAGGGATTCAATCTCAGCCCTACAAAAACTAAAATGACAAAATGATTCGTAAATTAGTATTTGTTTTTCCCACTTTCTGGGTAGAGTGTTGATTCTTAACCTTTGTTGGGTTGTTGATACTTCTGACACATGTGTTAAGATAAAGGACTTCTTTTTCAAAATGTACTGAGATACATGTACACAATCATAAAATTTCTAAAGTTATGAACTTATTTATAAAATGTATTATTTGCCCCTCTAGTTTCTAAACCATCACAAGCTAGCATGGGTTCTCATGCACATTTTATGGAAATCATATCATGAACTAATTATTCAGTAAAATAAAATGGAGTTTGTTATATGAAACATGGCTGCCTACCCCACAGGCGTCTCATCTCCACTGCCGAAGCATCCTCTCTTATCACAAGCACTATGATGATCTTTTTGTTCAACACTTACCAGCTCACTCTCTCTCAGGCTGCTACTTCCAAGTCCCACATTAACATCCTGTCTCAAAACTAGAGGCTAATATTTTAATGAAATGGCTTTCAGAACCCAAAATACATTCAAAGTTTGAAGAGGAAGAATTAATGTGGGTGTTTTTCCTACATTATTTCAAAATTAGTTCCTTTGGAGCCAAACTTTCAAGAAACTTTCTGGTTTATGTCTTTAAAATTAAAAACTAAAGTACATAAAATCTAGTAGAGTACATCTCAAAAATTATTCTAAATTGAATGACAACTGAATACATGCTCTGGTTCTTTTTTACAATGGAAAATTTATGCTATGTTAATTTCAGATTTATCCATCATGACTTTTGTTTGAGATGGGGGTCTTGCTATGCTGCCCAGGCTAGCCCTGAACTGACACATGGATCCACCTTTCTCAGCCTTCCAAGTAACTGGGACTACAGGCCAATGTGTCTGGCTCCATCAGGATTTTTTTTAATAACTTGGGTTCACAGGTGTACCTATTGTGTGAAAACAGTTCATTTACACAAAACCAAAGAACCACGACTTGAGCATCATTTATTTATTAATAACTTTATTGAAATACAATCCACATGCCAAACAATTCACCTTTTCATATAATACAAAAAGATTTTAGTGTGTATGCAATTATACAACCATCACCACAGTAATTTTAGAATATTTTCAACGAATCCAAAGTGAATTCTGTACAAATTAGCAGTTATTCCTCTTTTTTACTTTCTACAATTCCAGCTTCTTACAACCACTAATTTACCTTCTGTCTCTGTAGATTTGCCAATTCTGAACATTCCATTTAAGTGTCCATTCAAGATATGTTTTTTCTTATGACAGGCTTCTGCCCAGCGTAATGTTTTCAAGGTTCATCACAGTACGGATGTATCAGTACTTCGTTTTCATGTATGGCTGAAGAGTGGTCGCTGTGTGGCATTTTATGTTGTCACTCATCAGTTAATATGCGTTTGATTGTTTCCGGTTTCGAGCTGTTATGAGTAATTCTGCTACGAACATTCGTGTATACGTTTTTGTGTTGATCAGGCTTTTAACTTTTAACTACAGAAGGCAAAAAATTCAAAACAGACCAACTCACAGTTACAATGAAACTATCCAAAATGTGTTTTGCAAAAAAAAAAAAAAAATAGATGTTTCTAGATTTAATTGTTTCCATATGCAAAATCAAAGGTTTGCCCCAACAGGGAAACTGGCATAGTTACAGTCACAGAATTAAGAAATCTTGTAGCCTATACTTTTCCCAAGATTCTATTTTATGCTAAGTTAAAAACTTACTACTTTCTGTCACTCCACCTTGGATGGAAATTCAGGCTGCAGACATTCCCTGTTTTGGAGAAATGATCACAGCCTGTCAAAGCAGGAAGCACAACTGTATCTATGAGGCTGACCATGGACACAGTGAAACAATGAGCCCGACAAGCTATTCCTGAGCTCCCCATTCACATTTGAAGTTCATGGCACATCACCAATTCCCAACTGTGTGTTGCCCCTCTCTGTTACTACCTCTGCCCCTTCTTGAGCACAGTCCCTAACTACTGCCATCTTTTTCTACCACAGCTCTAAGACGAAGGGCTGAACTTTAACACAGGCTCTCAGAATGGTTTCAGGCCCTTCGGACTAGATGTATGCCAAGTGCTCTCAGATGCGCAAGAGGTACTCTGCGAACTTATGACCCATACAACTTCCCATCCTTGCCATGTATGTAAACTTGAAGGATGAAAATGAACTTATGGCTCAGCTGCACTTATCATTTATTACTTGATGCCATATATCTCCAGTGATCAAATCACTTGGGAACTTCAACTTATCCATGAGGGTCTTTCATCCGATACCACCCTGTTATATTAACACAAGCTCATTAACTGAATTTATCTAATAGAGACAAATTCAGAGGCATAGGAAGCACATTCCTAAAGATTAGAATCATCAAGCAGGTTTAACTGGCAGATTCTGTTCTTCACTTTGCATTTCAAAACAATTTCTGCAGTTTAGAATTTAATTTTACTGAAATGTAGTGAGCTTTCCCTGATGCCTAGAATTTAATTTCACTGAAATGTAGTGAGCTTTCCCTGATGCCAGAAATCACAGCCATCACAACTTACTGCTCGTTGGCCCTGCCAGGCTCTGCCATTCTTTCAGAGGAGGGTTTCCCTGGGAAGCCAGCTTCTTGAGGTAGTCACTGGGCTCCAACTGGGGAATATCAGGATGCTGCTGGTAATACTTTTGCAACTTCTCTAAAACTGTGGGCAGCCCAACTGTGGAGGCATAGAACATAGGCCCGCCCCTGTGCCGTGGCCATCCATACCCATGCAAGTAGATAACATCAATGTGCTCTGGGCTGGCAGCCATCCCTTCCCCCAAGATACGGAAGCCTTCATTGATGAGTGCATACAAGCAGCGCTCCAGGATCTCATTCTGGCTAATGACACGTGGCTTGATATGATGGGTTTCTCTGTAGTCTGACAGTAACTTGGAAAGCCAGGGGTCAGGCGTGTGAATCCTACCCAGTGGCTTGTCATACTGGTACCAGCCCTTACCTGTCTTCTGGCCAAATCGTCCTGATTCACAGAGCATGTCAGGAATTGGGCTATATCTTGCATTGCCCCGCTTTCGAAGAGCAGTTCCTGGAGGCAATGCAGGTCCAGTAAGACCTTGCCCCTTGCGAATCTTCCAACCCACATCCAATCCAGCCAGGTCAGATACTCGAAAGGGTCCCATTTTTAAACCAAACTCCTCCAGCACATGATCTATCTCCTCTGGTAGACTGCCTTCTTCTAATAAGAAATAAGTCTGGTCATAATAAGGTCTCAACATTCGATTCCCAACAAACCCATAACAGTTCCCTACAACTACTCCAATCTTTTTAATCTTTTGTGATAAGTTCATAACAGTTCCAATGGTCATAGGGGAAGAATATTTGCTCGGAATAACCTCTAACAACCTCATCACATGAGCTGGTGAGAAAAAGTGGGTGCCAATGACCAAGTGAGGACGATCAGTGGACGAAGCAATCTCATCTACATCCAGAGCTGAAGTATTGGTGCACAGAAAAGCTCCTGGCTTGCAGATGGCTGACAGTTCGGTAAAGACCTGCTTCTTCAGGTTCATATCTTCAAATACGGCTTCAACAACTAAGTCGACACTAGCAAGCTCCTTCACAGACGAAGTGAACCTAGGTTTTGGTCCCGACCAAGACTGGCTACTTCTGGATGCTTCCTTTTCTATGATAGAAGTTACAATCTTCTTTGCAGCATCTAACTGCTTTTGGTCTGATTCTACAGCAATCACAGGGATCCGGGCCCTTGCAAAAGAAATGGCAATGCCTCGACCCATTGTTCCTAATCCTACAAAAAAGAGTAAAAAGAAAAATAATGATTCAGTGGTACTGAGAACTGGAAAATCACTCACTGAAAGCCTATGTGACATTGAAAAGGGACTGATTCAGGCTGGAGGTGTAACACAATGTCAGAGTGTGTGCTTTCCATGATAGAGTGCTCTCAACACACACACACACACACACACACACACACGGACTAAGTACTATTCTAGAATAGGCACTGTGTTTAAGTGCTTCAGAGGACAAAGGTCAGCAGAATTTACATACACACAATATTAGAATAAATGAGTACAACCAAGTTGCAGGATACATATTGATATGCAAATTCATTTGTATTTATTATATATACTAGCAACTAAGAATTTGGGTATGAAATTAGAGAACAATTCCAACTATGTCATCACTGAAAAAGAACAATACTCTCAAATAAATTTAACAAAGAATAAGGAGGCTTATATATTTGAGTCAATGAAAGGTATTGAAAGAAATAAAAGAAAGGCAAGGGTATAGCTCAGTGGTAGAGCCCTTGCCTAGAATGTACAAGCACCTGATTTCAATCAAACTAAAAAAAAAAAGAAAGAAAGCAAAGAAGTAAATGAAAGGATTAGCCAAGTGAGGACATAATAGTGCTTCTGTGTAATCCCAGCATTCTGGGACACTGAGTAGGAGGGTTGCAAGTTCAAGCCCACGATAGGCAAAAGACCAACTTAGTTATTTTGAAATGTTTTCTCAAAAAAAAAAAAAGTCTAAAGACACAGCTCAGTATGAAGACCCTGGGTTCAAATCCCAGTACTACAATAAATAAATAGGAAATAAATTCAAAGATATTCAATATTCACAGATCAGAAGATTTAGTATTGTTAAAACAGCAGCAATACTTAAGTTGATCAACAGAGCCAATAAAAATTCTATAAAATTGCAGCAGAAATTAATAGTGAATCCTAAAATCCATATAAAAATGCAAGTAACTCTAAAAGGGCCAAAAATACTCAAAAGGAACAAAATTGGAGGATTTACTCTTCACAATTTCAAATCTTATGATAAATCTACAGTATTCAAGAAATATGGTTATGATACTCAGCTAGATATATAAGTCAATGGAATAAAATTGAGCAAGCGTGGAAAAAAGGTTTTTTCAACTAATGGTTCTGGAATATCTGGTTATCCATATGTAAAAGAACGAAGCTGGACCTTTACCTCACAGCATACATAAAAGCTAATTAATAGTGCATCATAAACTTAACTGCAAGACCTAAAACCATAAACAAAAATTTAGAAGTAATTACTGGGGGTAAAGCTAATGAATCATCTTTTGATTTCGAATGGAACAATGCTTTTTGAGTTATGACACCCAAAACACAGCCAATATCTTGGAAAACATCAAAATTATGAACGTTTGTATTTTAAATGACAACACAAAGAAATTAAAAATACAACTAAAAAATCAGAGAAAACATTTGCAAATTATGTCTCTGATAAGGATACTATACTCAGAGTATATCCAGAACTCTTAACACTCAACAATTGATAATACAATTTTAAAGTAGGCAAAAGAGGTAATAAATAATTCTCCAAGGAAGACATACAAATGGCCAATAAACACAATAGATGTTCAACACCATTAGTCATTGTTGTGGTTTGGATCTGGGGTATCCTCCAAAAAACCTTACGTACCTATGGATACTGTGTAGTAGTGGGAGGTGTGGCATGGCTAGAAAGGCCAGGCTTAAAAAGATTCAGATGGGAAGGAGAACTGCATTGGCAAGTGGTCTAAAAACCACAGGTGCTGCTACAGACTGGCAGAAAGCTTGCCAGCATATTGCCCTTGTCCCAAGACTTTACATAAAACTGAGATTAGGAACAGCAGACTACTTAATCTGGTGGAGGAACTCTCAAATCAGGCTGATATTCAGGCTCCTACATGATTACTATTTGCATCTTTTAGCCAACTGTATGGCAAAAGGCAAGGAAAAATGGCAGAGGAAAATGATATAAAAAGTTTGCTACTTTTGTCAAACTGAGAGTTCCTGTAGTGGTAGGGCAGATGAGGCATGAGGATACAGAAGAGACTAGCATTAAAAAGAAGCCAAGTACTTACAATCAAGACTATAGAAAAGTTGCCTTGAGGGCATCTCAAAAGTCACTTAAGACCACAACCTTTAACACCTTAAGGGTGGAGAGGCAAAAAAGATTTTCCTCTGAGAACAGTATTCCAGGGCATCCTATAATGCCAAAGAGAGAACCACCTGAATTTTAGCTATCTAAAAACTTGAAGACTTCTATAGCATTTGTCCAAGGAGTTCCAGCTACTGCTCAAACCAGTGGTGGGCCTTGTGGTTATAGAGGCTTCCACCCGATTTCAGAGGAAGCCTTGGAGTTCAGATAGTGTGTCCGTGGGAGGGCGGCATGTCAAGTTGGAAAGAAGCCCAAGGTGCAATGGAGACCCTGAAAATTTGGAGAAGGCAGGAGCATAGATCACTCCCTGAGGAAGGCTACAGGTTGTGGACAAGGCCAGCCCAATGGAAAGAAGATGGAGGTTTCAGACCATGGCAATGCTATAGGGGCAGGGCCACCCAGGCCCTGTGGAGTTCACATCTTGCTACTGCCACAGTTTACCCTGGGTGCTGAGTATGAAGCTACAGGATTTAACTTTGGCCCTGCTGGGATTAGGACTTGTTCAGGTTCCATTGCCTTTTGTCTATCTCTCCCTTTTGGAATGGGATAATTTACCCTGTGCCATTTTATGTTGGAAATCCTGAACTCTTTGGTATTCACAGGAGCTCACAGCTGAGAGTTTGCCTTGTCTCTGAGGCGACTCTGAATTTGAACTTATTTTTAACAGTGCTTGGGCTATTAATTTGATAAGTCTTAGAGAGGGACTAAGTGCATTTGTATAAGGAGGTGGACATGAGTCTTTTGGAGGGCAAGGGCAGAATGCTGTGGTTTGGATCTTGAGTGTCACTCAAAAGCCTCATGTACCTTTGGATTCTGTGTACTGCTGGGAGGTGGAACCTTGATGAAAAGAACAGATGCTTGAGGCTAGACCTAGAGGGGTATGCGCTGATTCCATACTTCCTTCCTGACTTGGCACTGTTTCTGCCATGCTCTGAGGAGAACTGGCTCTGGCTTTGTCATGTGATTTCACCGTTTCAACTGCCCACCAATGAATGGACTGTGACCTTCTGAAACTGTGAGCTAAAATAAACCTTTCCTCCCTTAAGTTACGGATGTTGGATATTCAGTCCCTGCAACAAAAAAGTAACTAAGACACCCATTAAGAAAATAAAAACCAAAATCACTATGAGATTATGCATCACATGCACTAGAATGTCTATAATAAAAAAGACCAACAAGTTTTAGTTAGGATGTGGTGAAACTAGAACTCTGACACAGGTGACAGGTGTAAAACAGTGCAGCTGATGTGGAAAATAGTTTGGCAGTTACTCAAAATGTTAATCATGCAGTTATGGTTTAGATTTTGAATGTGCCCAAAAGCTTCTTATATTTGAATGTTGTGGAAGCGGCATGAAATCACATGCTGTTAAGAGGTTTGAGCCTGGCCAGAAGGGGTAGATCATAGTGGTGTGGTGGATTAGGGGATGTAGATTATGAGCGTGGGCTGGTGACCTGGAAGGGGCAGATCACGGGAAGGGTATTGACTAGTTCTCCCGTTCCTCCCTCACCACGCTTCCTGTCTGCCTTGCTGTGGTCAGCTTCCTCCTGCCGTGTGCTTCCACTATTGCTAGCTGTCCATCTGAAGACTGAGACCTTCAAAAACTGTGAGCTATAATAAATCTTTCCTCACTTAAATTGTGGATGTCAGGTATCAAGTCACAGCAGTGAATAAGTAACTAAGACACATATGGCTCAGCAGTAAGTCAAGAATGGTACTTTAAATGCTTCCTCTGAGATTTTTGATTAACTATATTCTTCTCCCAGTCTGATGGCCATGAACACCCAGGCCAAGTGGGAGAACACAAACCTGTAGCAACAGCAATCTAAACAGCGTCTGGCAGGGCTGAGAAGCCTGGGCATGGGCCCCTGGGTGTGCACAGCTGCAACGATCAGCATTTAGATTTTCCAGGGAATACAGAGGAAGAGTAATGACTCATAAAGGTTAATAACACACACAGGAGAGTAGCTGAAGGGATGGCTCTTCAAATTAAAGCTGAATGCAGAAAAAAAGATTAAAAAGATCTGATCAACTAAAAAATGCAGGTGGAATAACCAACTACGACACACAGAAAGATAAGAGGTTGTGAAACACTGGAGTTTTGGATTTCAGAGACAGAAAAATATTTCCAATGATGACAATACCAACAGGAAAGCCATCTGTGTGGATGGTGAAAGTAAGATGAAGTGACCGTCACAAGACTGAAGAAGAAGAGGGATCAAGAAGTGGCCACAAGAAGAATGGTCCACACAGATCAAGAAGACAATCAGGACAGGCAGCGGGACTAGGGTCAACGAAGATGACTGTGAGCCAGGTGCCAACTTTTTAGGAAATGAGGGGAGCGCAATGACATCACAGAGGGCAGACAGAATGGTGAGTCCTTAAAGCAGGTGCACAAAAGAGAAGGGCCAGGAGAGAATAATAGTTTGCGAAGAGAATTGAAAGAGGACCCTGAGGACCATGGTGTGTGGGAAAAGAGAGAATATTCCCATGGAAGGGCTGTAGGGGGAGCAGGGCTTTTGCCAGGTTTCAGTCAAGAAACTGAGAATGGAACCCAGGGAAGAATACGAGCAGTTGGAGCATTTCAGAGACAGCATGGGAACAGTGGAAGGCGATGACACAAAGGGATAGTGGCTCTGAACCAAAAGAAGAGAGTGAATCCTGGGACTAGAATGACAACAGAACAACAGAATTCCTTTCAAACACCTAGCAACATGAATGATAGGCCATACCTTGAAATTCACTATAAATCATCAGTTGCAAAATCTAAGAATGAGAAATTCATACAGGGAAGAAGTGGGGATGAATAAAAAAACACTCACAATCTGAAGTCAGACAGACCTAGAGTCAGGCCTACATATGACCTGAATTTAGCTCACTGTTTCTAGGACTCACCCAGGAAGCATAGTTCGTGGATCAGTGAAAATAACAGAGCTAACAAAGCTACATTCAGCACAGAACTTGGTGCCTGGTGGTCCTAATCTATGGGAGCACCAGGATGTGCAAATTTGGAGAATCTCATAAATTAATCCCACATGCTCACCAAGAACACCAACTGAGGAGATGGGTTGCACCGAGGCTGTTTTCCAGGATGCTCCGGAAGGAGTGGACCACTTATTTGCACTTCTCTCGGCAAAGAAAGCATACTGCAGGGCTTTGGCCTGCCCTGACTGCCGGAGGTACAGAAACAACTCCGCCTCCTTCTGAATGCCCACTTCGTAGGGATGCTCCACAGAGGCCTGAACTGCACGGACACAGGTTTCTGGAGCAAGGCGCCCAGGGTACAGCTTCCGCACCTTTGCAAAGGCTTCACTGAAAATGGCATCCATGTTGGGCAAGCTGGGAACTGGTCTATTCAGGAGTCTGCGGGAGTCTAGAGGTTGATCTGAAGGGAACAGGAAAGATCAGAGCATTGGAAATGTAAAATACACAAAGAGAACAATGCTATATAATGACAATGATAATAACAACTGATTCAAAGTACCTAACTAAACACTAGTGCTCCAGATACTTAATGAAATAGTGATATCAAAACCGCTGATGCTCTTGTAACTGAGTCTTATGAGATGCACGTAAAGCTGAGCATGCTAATGCATCGCTATCATCCCAGCGCTCTGGGAGACAGAGGCAGGCAATATATACACCCCAAGGGCTATTTTTATCCTTATCTTCTTACTTAAAATTCTCTGGGTGAATTTGATTGCTTCTTCCACTGGATCTGAGTTCACAACTTCATCCAGAACTCCCAGCTTGAGTGCCTCACTTGCCGAAATATGTCGTCCTAATATAGAACAAAATAAAACAAAGAAGGGACAACGTGAGGTTAAAGCAAAAACATCGCTCTAATGGGGAAGGTTGTCGTTCCTGGATACAAAAGTCTACCAAGTGACGTGAATACGGACCACCCTGACAGCTGGAGTAGAAAAGTCACTCCAGCAGATATTGCCAGGATATCTGAACTCAAGCCCGGCTTCTGTAACCATGGGGAACTATGCCAGGACCACAATTTCCTCTTAATAAATGGGACTAATTCTGCTTACTGCCCAGTAGGTAAAGATAAAACAAATTTTGTTAAAGTGGTTGCCTACATAAGCACTTTATGACCTCAAAATCTATGTGGACATATAAATGGTCATTGATTTTCAGATAATGATAATAATAGCACAGCAGCAGCAGCACGTGTGGCCACACACCAGAGACTCCAAATGACAACCAAACAGCTCCCAAACATGAACAGGCTGGAGTGGGTGGTGGGGGTAGGGTGGGGTGGGAGGGGGAACCCATTAAACTGATGGTGTATACGACATAAAAGAAATTGCATAAGGCATACAGAGTGGTTTTCTGTCATTTTCTAGCTATATCCAATCTCGACTGCCCCTCAGTATGTGGCCTCTCTAATGCGTGAGCTTTGGAACCCTGCCTCCTACCTGGGGAGCTGAAAGGGAGGTAGAAATAATGAGGCAACTGCTTTTGCAGTACCCTGGCAGCGGCTGTGACCCTCAATCACAAGCTTGGAGAACTGAGTGCTCTGCTGGTATTTCTTAGTCTAGAGTCATTGATACTAATCAGCAGCAGCAGTTCAAATCCCATTCCAGAGATCGGGACATCTGGTATTTGGTGGCGGCAGCCCTGGAAGCTTCCAGTGTTCAGTGGTGGGACTGGCAACCTCCAGCATGGAATGCCACCTCCAAGACCTCATAAAACCTTGAAGGGGGGTAGCATCAATCCCAAATTGTCTCAGTAAATCTTCACCACTTGCAAAGATGTAATAAGATCTGAAAATTCTGAACTAGGGTACTAGGATTACAAGCCTTCATCCCTACAGGGTTAGATAGAATGATATTGTCCCTTGATTTCTTGATAGCACAATTCTGCCTTCTTGAAAGTTGTCAAATCATTCTCCATAACGACAACTCCAGTTGCTCTTATACACGGTGTTGGTGGATGCCATCTGTGGGCCAAAACCTCCCTTCCTGGTTCTCAGGAGTGCCTCGCACAACTATAAATGGGTTTTCTTGACCAGACTGATGGCTCAGTGATTTTTCCAGGGAAACCTTTGGAAAAGCAGTATTTGGGAATTTTTCTGGAAGTACCTTTATCCCATTTGGTTTTTTTCTTTTACCTATCAATTCATCCCTAATTTCATGCATAGCCTTATTTTTTTCTCAGCTCATTCTCCTCTAGCTGTTGTCAATTTTTCTCTAGGGCCATTGGTGTCGCTGGCCTCCCTTTTACTTTCTAAGTTTCCTTTAAGTATTCTCTGCAATACTGGCTTAGTGGCTGCAAATTCCTTTAAGCTTTCTATATCATGGAAAGTTTTAATTTCTCCCTTTAAATTAAAAGATAATTTTGCTGGATATAGCAATCTTAGTTGGCATTTATGTTCTTTTAGTGCTTGGATGACATTGCTCCATGATCTACTGGCTTTTAGAGTCTAGACTGAGAAGTCTGCAGTTATCCTGATGGGTCCATCTTTGTAGGTCACCTTCTGTTTTCCTCTTACCGCTTTTAGTATTTTTGTGTTGGGTTTCTAGTATTTTAATTATGATGTGTCATGATGAGGATCTCTTCTGATCAAAGTTGTTTGGTGTTCTATATGCCTGCAATAGTTCCATGTTCATTTCTTTTCTTAGATTTGGGAAATTTTCTTCCATTATTTCATGAAATGTGTCCTTTAAATTAAAATTTTCTTTTAATAACTTGCCAGTTGGTGTTGAACATGAGCTCTTCTTGCCTCTGCCTCCAAAGCAGCCAGTATCGCAGGAGTGTGCCTCCATACTCAGCATTAGCTTATGCTTTAAACTTGTTTTACCTTGGACCATCATCAACATAGACCCCAACCCTTGTGCAACAGGCTCTAGTAAGAACCCGGTGTAGCTTTGCTATGGAGACTTCAACATAACTGTGTGGAGATCTCTCCTCCTCAGGCTAAATATTCTCAATATTGTTTCCAATTTCCCTCATCACTTTTTTCCAAACTTAAATAGCTATATGGAATCTTTTCCAAATGTTACTTCAATCTCTATAAATTTATATATTCTACTTTTAAAAAGGCATATGGTTCAAATGGTAGATTTTTGCCGTAACTTTGTGGCTCTTCTATGAAAAAAAATATGTCACATTTTTACTGGTTTGCTTTTGTCATTGTTTCTTGGTTTTGCTTTTTTTTCTTTTTTCTTTTCTTTTCTTTTTCTTTCTTTTTCTTTCTTTTTTTATTTTTTTGCCCATGTCTTCGCATGTAATCCAGACCTTGAACTTGGGTGGCTCTGTGCCTCTAGGTCTTCAGCACAAGGAAACTGGCATGTACAGCTGCATTCTTTAACTGTTTCTACTTTTCTTCATCATGTTAATAATAGGGGCATTTCTTTAAGCAGCACTTTGGGAAAAGACCAATCCCAGTTTACTTACCTCTTTGTGTCAAAGTATCTGGATTTTCCACAAGATAGTCTTGATTTTCATATTTTGTATGGAAAGTAGGGTCACAAAATTTTCTTATTCCCCTAAATGCATAATTTTGTAAAGCATAAATTTACAGACTCTTTTCACACCATTAAGATTTCCTTGCATACTTTATACTTAATTGTTTTTTTTCTATTTTGTGTTTTGCAGACTAAATTGTCTCATTGTGATACTTTGGAATATAAGCATCTTTGTAAAAATTCTATGTCTGATACTTAAAATAGTTTACATTTTTAAATTGTGCCTATTGTATCATTATAAGTTATAATCTGTACCTTCATTTAAAAATAAATTTCATAATTTAGACTAATTTTCCTTTTACATCCCACATTAGTTATTAAACCTCATTTTTAAAAAGCCATTTTTGATGCACAGAGAATCATTACTTTTTAATTTGGCTCATGTGTATGTAGTTTTCTATCATAATCTCAATGTCAGAACGCACAAATTGCTACCAAAACTCTCAAATGTCTTATTCTTAGGAGTTGTTTGCATCCTTAAAAATTAGGGAGACTTTCTGAAACTGTGAGCTAAAAAAAGAAAACTCTTTATTTCCTTAAAAATAGTTAGAGAAGTCTCCAAAATGCCATTGTGTATGTAGACATGTCTTATCTATCAATATTTACTGTAAAACTAAGAACTTTAAAAATGTTTCCATATGAAATTTAAGATAATGACAAACCATTATATGTCAGTACAAATTTTTATACAAAATAACTATAGTTACAAAGTTTTAAATTGCTCTTCTTATTAAATATCTTCTAGAATATCATCTAAGACTAAGATCCTCATCTTAGTTTTATTCATAAAAGACAGAGGAATTGTCTTTCATGAATAAACGACAAGTCTTTACCATCTCTAGGAGGATTTTGAGTACACTATATTTAGAAAGAGAACAGTTGCCATTTTAAAGATAAAGCATATCCTTCAAGATATGTTTATATTAAGTGGCTAACCTAGACACTGGTTCCTCATACAGATCTAGACAGCTGCTGGCAAGGTTTACACTCACCTGAGGTAATTAAGTCCAGGGCATCAGGAATTCCAATGAGTCTGGGGAAAAGCTGGGTTCCTCTTGCACCAGGAAGAATTCCCAGTGTGACTTCTGGGAAGCCAACTTGAGTCTGTCCGAGAGATCAAAGGTAGAAGGACCACTATGGTGAGAAAATACGTTTAGACAGCAGACAAGCACTGTCTTGAATTGCCTCCACCCTGAAAAACATTTTTCATTGAATTTGGCAAGTTTCTACTGGGCAAATTACTGTATTCCCTCTCCATTAAGTTACAACACAAGCAGAGTTACACTAACTATTCATGTACAAATGCATTTGTAATTTCTGATACATGTTTTTCTCCGAGGTTAATGTGACCTGTTGCAGACACCAAAAATAATACCTTCCAGTAAAGGCTTCTGGGGCACTGCCAGAGCCAGGAAGTACAAGAGAGCGAAAAGAAACCCAGCAGAATGGAAGAGAATATTGTTGAAGTATAAATGACCTGCAAGCTGTGCATCTAGAACATACAAAGAACTTAAACAACTCAATAGTAAAAAGACAACCAACTGAAAATGAGGAGAGGATCTCCTCATTTTTTCTCCAAAAAAGAGACACAAGTTAGCTAATTAGCCCACGAAAATATCTCAATACCATCAGGGACATGCCAATAGTAACCACAGTGGGTGAGACAGTTCACACTCACTAATACGAGCATAATAAAGAAAGAAAACAGCAGGTGCTGGAGAAGATATGGAGGCGACAGATCACTTCCCAGTGGAGTCACAAAATGAAGCACTTTGGGAAAGAATTTGGTAATTTCTCAAAGGTTGAACAGTTACCACATGACCTGGCAAGGCCACTCAGGGGTAGAAACCCAAGAGCAATGCAAATACGTGTCCACAAAAATCTCACATGCAAATTGTTAACATCACTTCATAAAATCCAAAAAGTAGAAAAAATTTTCCATCAGCTGATAAATGAGCAGACACATGGTATATTGATACAAAAGAATGTTATTCAGCCACAGGCAGGACCAGTGAACAAATTCAAGCTACGATACGGATGAACTTCAAAAACACTATGCTAAGATGAAGAGGCCAGACACGAATACCACATATCATATGAATCTCTTCATATGAAATACTCGGAGTAAGCAAATCCATTGACCAGGAAGGAACTCAGACTGTTATGCCACTGACCCTGAATCCCTTGCACAGATACCAAGAGGCTGTCCTGAACTCTCCTCACTCAACCCTTTTCCCTGACTTACTGTCAGTAACTCAGATCTTAATTCATTCTGCAAAAGGCCATGGTGAAAAAGTCACAGAGGAGCAGAGGTGCCCCAGTTTATAAATATGTCTTTATAAACTTCTAAAACCATTAAAACATGATCAGGAAATAATTAAATAAGTGATGTGACATATTGAGTGCCTTCTACCTGGACTGCTTGGGATAGGAAGTGTTTTTGTTTTTAATTTTGGAATATGTGAATATAACCAATCAGATATTTTGGGATGGCACTCAAGTCTAAACAGTAAACTTATTTACCTTTACACATATTGCCTCTCATTTTTATTTTTTGTGGTAATTGAGCCCAGGGCCTGCACACTGAGCTACATCCTCAGCCCACCTTTATTTTTTATTCTGAGACAGGCTGGACTCGAAGTTTCGATTCTCCTGCCTCCGTCTCCCAGTCTGCCATTATAGGCCTATGCCACCAGGCCCAGCTGACTGAAGGAAATTTTACATAATATTTGGAGTATGACTGATTTTTGACTTTCATCTATCACATGAGATCAGATACAGAGTTGTTCCTCTTGTGGCATCATGGCTACAACCTAAAAAATTTTAGAGCTTGGTGAACTTTGGATTTCAGATTAAAGACACCAGCCTTTATCTATGTGATGAAAAATCCTGTAGCCTTTTAAGAGGCTGGGAACATAGCTCAGTGCTTAGACTGCTTGCCTAGCGAGCTCAAGGCCAAGGTCCCTAAGACCACATAATAGCTGGGCGTGGGGGTGCACACTGATAGTCCCAGCACTTGAGAGGCTGAGTCAGGAGGACTGCTGAGTTCTAAGCCAGTCTGCACTCCATAGTAAGTGCAGGGTCAGCCTGCATGACAGCACATCTTGTCTCAAAAAATAATGAAGTAATATTTTAAGGAATATTTATAATAAGGTTAACTAGATTATTCATGAGAAACCATGCAGGGTAAAGGCACGAAATGACATATTCAAAGTGCCGAAAAAAATGACAACAGTCAACCAAGAATTCTAAATGCACCAAAACAATGCTTTGAAAATGGAAGCAAAATTAACACATTCTAGGGTAATCAAAAACCTGAATCTCTGACTAGCAGATATACCCTTCAAGAATTCCTACAGTGGGAAATGAAAGACCATGGACAGTAACTTCAATATACATAAAAAAATTAATGACAAGATTAAAGGGAGACCCGGTAGGTAAAGACAAGAGAGCACTAACCCATTTTTGTCTCCATTCTTCTCATTTTATTTAAAAGACCGCTATAGAATGCATAGCATATAGCTCTGTGGGTGGGTGCATACTGTATAAAGGTAGAATTGGGGATACTAGTTGCATGAAGGGGTGGGAAGAGCAGCAGGGGAGCACACTGTTTCCAACAAAAGTAAATTAAAACTAATCCAAATCAGGCTGCTGTATATTGAGATGTTAATTATGATCACTAAAGCCACTATCACTAAGAAAATGACTCACAAGTATGCAGTAAATGACACCAGAAGAGAATCAGAGGGGACACGAGGAAGTATCTATTTAATGTAAATGAAAGTACTAACGGAGGAACTAAGGACTAAACACAACAAACACAGAAAACAAGGGACTGGAGGAATAGCACAGTGGTTAGAGTGCTTGCACAGCAAATGCAAGGCCCTTGATTCAATTCCCCAGCACCATACCAACTGGGAATAACAGGGGGATTGTTGGGAGCAACCAGCCTGGATCACAAATGAGTTCAAGACCAGCCTGGACCCTGTCAGCAAAAAAAAAAAAAGAAAGAAAGAAAGAAAGAAAGAAAGAAAAAGCAAAGGGCAGAAGTTAGGTTTTTTTCCTCATCAGTAAAACCTAGTAAATTCACCATAGAGTAAAATTTTCAATTAAAAGGCAGAGATAAGAAGAAGAATAAAGGACTTTAATGATGGACTAAGTATGATATTAGTATAAAAGAGTATAAACTAAAAACTATACATACCTAAATATTGGTTTAAGAAAAAAAAGATGAGGAAAAAATCAGAAAAAAAAATTTAAAATACAGAAGATAATCTAAGAATGACGTTCCCCTTTAGTTAGTAGATTATAAAGAAACTCAAGAGCTAAGATTAAGGGGAAAAAAGAGACAGAAAACTCTGAAAAAATAGCTACCTACACAACCAGAATAGAAATATTTCAATATCTGAAATCATTGGGCTAGCCCAGGACACTTCAGCACCAGCGTTACAGATCCCCGACACTTGTTAACCAGCAGGTTAAACCCTGAAGATGACTGTTTCTGATGCTGTGACTAACTTTAGAGTTTGCCCCAAAGAAATGCATACTCCACCGCAGCCCCACATGGACCCTCAGGTGTTACCTCTGAGTGAGCAATCCTGTAGTGACAGCCCAAGGCCAACTCCAGGCCCCCTCCTAAAGCCACGCCTTGGATAGCTGCCACCACAGGCTTTGTGTATCGCTGTATTTCGTCCACTACAGGTCCCAGGCTGAGGCCAGACAGCTGAGGAGTGCTAAAGCTGTGGATATCTGCACCTAAATGACACAAAGGGAAAAGAGTTGAGGAAGACTGGGGCTGCAAGGGACGGTTCATCTTAGGAAGTATCACTCCTCCTTGGGCCCAGGGAAACTACGTCCTTAGGCTGGACACAAAAGAGAAGGACAAGTCGTGTGGGTAATGAAGAATGTCATGGGACAACAATCGTTGAGTCATTACCAGGGGTCCTGAAACCTTCTAAGAGTTATGGTAGGTGACAATTTCATCTCCAGGTAGTCGTTTTCTTTCTTTTGTAACACGGGGATTGAACCCATGCCTTAGCACTGAGCTACATCGCCAGTCCTTTTCTACCTTATTTATTTTTTTAATTTGGAGAGATGGTTTTGCTTAGTTGCTAAATCACCCAGTCTCACTTGAACTTGTCATGCTCCTGCCTCTGCCTCCCAGAATGCTGGGATTACAGGTCTATGCACCACTCTGCTCAGCCACTTGACGCAAATTTAAAAGCTCAGAGAAGGGGGATAAAAACTGGCCACCCGTGAGCATCATTTTGACATTGACTCAGCCCTGTTTTTAACCTGATGCTGTTCACTAATCATATTCACAGCAATCTGTTCATTTCTTTGTTATAAGCACAAGTGTCACAACATTTTGAATACTGTATAATATTTTGAATATAAAATATAATTCTTTGAATATTGTATATTTTGAATGCAATGTTTTAAATAAATTATCAGGGTAAAAAGACACATGTATTTGCTGAGTTATACACTAATCAACTAGCTTAGCATTACATCTTGACCGATTTTTTTTATAACTGATAAAACTATTAGCATATCTTTCTTTTCCTGGTTATAAATACAACAGAGGTGTTATCAAAAATTTGAAACATGCACAGAATTATAAAGAATACTAGCATCATCCCATGTACTAACATCCAGGGGAATAATTTAAGACTGCGGTGAATTCTTAGTTTTTATTTTCCTGTGAGTATGTGTAAATGGCTTTGGGACACCGAATAATGTACTTAACATTTTTGTCTCTACACCAGTATTAAATGACTCATGTGAGAAGTAAGTGGAAGTCTGACACATATGTTGAAGGTTGAGAGCACACTATTACAATAAAATCTTATTTTCACATGACGTCACACAAGATGAGCCTTTTTTTTACAGAATTGTCTCTTGTTTGAAACTAGTAAGTGTGGCACACATTTAAAAAATGAGTTATTAAAAAACTCTAATTCTGCCATGCTCAGCCCATTCACCTGTTCCTACCTTTCTCTCTGCATCCAGCAACAACCCAGGAGCTCTGCCTTTCCCCCCACTAACTCATTGTTAGTTCACTCTATAGTTCCATGTTTCCCTTTGCGTTGGTTTTAGTATTCCTTTTGGTTCCAAAGAAACAAGACCAAATCCAGTTGGAGCCTCTAGCCCACCATTATTGTAGCTTTAGAGTAAGATCATTCTTTATGGAACATAAAAATGAATACTTATGGGAAAACACATCAGGCTTGTGCTAAATGGTTTCATACACTGGCTCATTTAATTTTCATAATACCTATATTAAATAGTGTAACAATCCCCATTTTATAGGTAAGGAGTTAAGGCCTTTAGATGTTAACTGATTACTTAAGATGTATGACTAGTGGCACACAAGTTAGGATTTAAACTCAGGAAGTTTGAATACAAAGCCCAGCTATTCCTTCTCCCCCTAGCCTTTGGCAGTACTGATGATTGAACCCAGGGCCTTTACACTGAGCTATATCCATGGCCTCTTTTTAAAATTTTTCATTTTTAGACCCAGTCTTGCTAAGTCACTGAATTGCCCCGGCTGAGCTCAACTTTGGAACCCTTCTTCTGCTCAGCCTCTCAGAGTGCTGGGATTATAGGCGTGTACCACCAACCTGGACAAAGCATGTTACAATATCACAGCCTTGTACTTTTCATGTAAGGTTCCTATTATCATTATTCCCATTTAACAGAAACCAAGACTCATACAAGAGTATAGTGACTTCACTTTTAATTATTCCCAGCACAGGAAAGTCTAATTAATTTGGGGGGCTAATCTATCCAGCAAAACTGCTAGTTTCTCTTATTAATGCTAATAAATTTATTAAAGCTAAATAATTTCTAATAATGATTTTAATTTTCTTAATAGCATCATCATATCTTCCGAATAATAAAGTTTTGTCATTTCTTCCCAACCCCTATATTACTGACTTTTTTTCCTAGCTGATGGACTGCCAAAGACCTCAAATAGAAATGGTGGCAACTCAGCCTTCTATTTTTTATTTTCTCAGAAGGAAAACTTTCAAGTTACTATTGATTTGATGTTTGTTTTAAGTCTTTTAAGAGACAGATATCATTGGCCTGTAAGACATCTCCTTTCTCCAACTAGCTTACCAAGAATGTCAAATGTTATTCAGTGTTTCCTCTTGAAATAATTGTATGGTAAATCTATTTAATCATATTATAAGATGATGAAAACATTTACCTAGCATTCAAGCAACCTAATATCATAGCCTGAACAATATTGATCTAGTTGTTCAATCAATCCAATATCAGAAGAACAATAATAATATATCTTGTACATAATATTAGGTTCAGCTTTAGAATACAGTAAGATTTTTTCTATCTCTGCTTATGAATAAAGTTATCCTATAGTTTTGTTTTCTATACAGGCCTTTCCTGCTGTTGGTATCAAGGCTTTGTTAACCTCTTAAGAAGAGATGAGAGGTACATTGGATCAGCCAGTGTCCACCCAAAACCTGTGACTGTAACTTTATTTGGAAATAGGATCTTCACAGATACAATCAGTTAAGAGCAGGTCACACTGGATCAGAGTGAATATATATATATATATATATATATATATATATATATATATATGGAAATTTAAATACAGACACATAGGGAAGTAGGCCGTGTGAAGACAGAAAAATAAAATAAAATACCTACAAGCCAAGCACTGCCAGAACCACCAGAAGCCAGAATGGGCAAAGAAGGAAACGTCTCCCCCAAAGCCTCTGTACAAAGAGTGGTCCTGCTAATATACATATTTTTTCTTATTAATTTCTTCCATAATTGCATTGCTGTCAACCAATGAAATGTACAGAGACAAGCTTTTTTTCCACCTGGTGCTGACAATTGAACCAAAGGCCTCAAGTTGACTAAACACATGCTCTACTCCTGAGCTATACCCTAATTATAAAACAAACTTTTTTGATCCCATATCTGGTTAGATTTTCTAAATGTTCCTCATATATTTGAGAAGAATGTGTATTTTCAAAAATCTGGATGCCCTATTCTAGATATGTTCATTAATTCTAGCTTGGTAATCTCTAATGCTTTTTTTGACAAATATTTTTTCTGGGCATAAATTCCAATTACATTTTGCCTACTACCTCTTTCTTACTAAAAGCAAGAATCTTCATAATTCCAATCCCTCTTTCTGTGCCTCAGAGTCATCAGTTTGGGTAGCCAATTTTAAGATAATAAATAGCAAGGAAGTCACTGTTCATGCAGTTATTTCTTGACATGTTATTTAATCTCGCCCATGCTCAGCCTTGTGATCTCTAACGGGGCACTGCAGGAGTTACTGAGGATTGAAAAAAGATGTGTACAACAATACAATTATTTTTATTGTGATTAATAAATAATCTATGTGGTCGCTGACATTATAAACAAGATAAGTGCTAATAATACAATGAGAAGCATTTCTACATTTATTGTCACAAATCCAACAAGAGTTTTTTGCAGGCTACCATCAACATACATGAAATATTTCTGACCACAGGAACATTCACAGGGGGGCCTATCAAAAGGAAAATGAACTCTACTTCAAGACGGTGGTTAAACAAAAAAAAAAAAAAAAATTACAGAACATTTTATACACGTAGGCACTACAATGTGGGCATACAGGCAAGTTATCCCAATTAATCGCTCATAAACTCCTTATGACATATGTGACTGCCTCTACTTTATAGATAAACTGAGGTTCAGGAGATCAAACAGGCTCGCGCAAACTCAGACAAGGTGAAGTAGACACATACAGAGAGGTACAGAGCAGATATACCAAGGTACACAGCAGCAGGTGTCACTCAAACTGTCCTAAAATGGCTCAGTCTGACATAAAATACATGCGGTCCAAGGTCTTCTCTGGATGTCTCTTATGAGTGATTCATCCCTCTCTCTACATTTCTCACTCCCTTTCTCTTCTGCCATCTCCATTACCCATAAGATGTAACCCACAGAGACGGCAAACGCAGTATCCATCACCGTCTATGGCTGAATTTTAGGGATAGTGAGAAGGATCAGACATTTGTTACCTGCACAGAATTTGCCATCTGCTCCAGAAATCACAATGGCTTTTACTGTATTGTCTGATGCAGCTTTCTGTAGTCCATCTCTTATTCCACGGAGGACACCCACACTTTAAAAAAATACATGAAACAAGTTAGAAATAAATATCTACCATCTCAGAGAGTTTTCGTCTCCAATAATTGAAACTTAAAGTCACTTATGATGAATAAAACTCACAGATATTTATCTTTAAAGCTCTCACTCACCTGTTCAACAGATAATATATGGCTCTACTGTGAATTAAGCACTGAACTGATAAAGTGAACCCACTTGCAAAGAAATGTTATAATTCCTACACTTTAATTCTAATTGCTTCAATTTTTAAAGGTTAGAATCTACACTAACTGATTTAAAATACCACTACCTATCTCCTGTGTTCACTGCAAGGAATTACTCAATAAATGAACACACATACCAAGTAAGGTGCTATCATAAAGCTACAGAGAGCAGTGTAGAAATTCTGAGGCCACAAAGTTACTTTCAATTAGTCATGTTGTCAAAACAGAAGAGAAGTAAAGCAATCGATCATCAAGTTTCAGAAACAGTCTAGGGAATGCTGCAAGGGCTGCTAGTTAACTCAAATACCCATCCCTTCCCCCTTCTTGTAAGTATTAAAACATCCAGTTCTTTGCCGGATATACAGTATCTCAAAACCCAAACTACCTTTCCAAGCCAGCTTTGCTGTCAGATCTGCCCATGGCTCTAAATTCTGACCAATGGGATGGTAGCATATTTGGCACATGCAAATTCTGAGAAGAGTCCTGAAAGGACTGGGTACGCTTTTCAGTTTTTCTTTCCTCCTTACTCCAGACCTGAGAGCTAGATTGAGAGCAGCCATCCTCGACAAAGGTAGAGCCATTCATTAGGTAACACAGAGAAAGACAGAATGGAATCCCTGATAACTGAGCTGCAGCTACACCACTCCAGGACACTGCTGTGACAGAAATTCAAGTTTTATTGTTTAAATTCACTATTGGTGAGAGTTTTCTAACAGTCAAACCTACTCCTAGCTCAGTTAGAAGGTAAAGGGAAGGGCAGGGACAGCTAGAGCATGTAGAGCAATGAATTGTCAAGTTTCAGTGTAAGAGGGAGGCATGCACAGAACTCATGGCAAAAGTCAAGACCAAGTAAGTCTACAAGAGGAAAAGGATAAGAGAACTGAGGAAAGACCTTCTGGAGATATCTTCCTTTAAGATGTAGGAGAGGCTCTAAATGTGATTCAGTGCAAAGAATATCCAAGTCACAAAGATCAAGAGAGAAGAATTTGCCAAGAAGCAGGGGATTACTGGGAACTGGGTGAAAGGAAAATTTAAGGAAAAAAACAAGGAAACGCTCAAAATAAAAAAAGAAGACTACAGTTAGTTTGCCTTGGAATTCTGCCTAATTTTCTGGGTAAAAGGTCAGTTCCTCAGACACAGAAAGAAAATAATCTTCAAACAAACCAAACAAGAATATACTCATATAAAAGACATATTCCTAAGACCAGAAGTTATGAAACCAAACCTCAGGGAATGAAGGAGATAATTGCCCTTGATTGTGATCATTATCTTTTACCCAGCTACTTTTCACAGTTTACACTGAGGAATATTAAACAAAACCTGCTTTCAGCTAGTTAATTAGAAACCAAATCTGATCATGAAAGATAGGTTCTGAAATATTACATAATATTAAACAGTCCATCTGTGGGAAATTGGTTCTTGAACTGCCCCCACCCCAGTAAACACCCAAATCTTTACTATTCTGATCCATTACATAAAACAATGAAGTATATCAGGAGCTGTAGCTCAGTGGTTAAAATGAATGCCTAGAGTGCGTGAGGCTCTGGTTCAATCCCCAATACTGAAAAAGAAATAAGTTTAAGCAGTAGACTTACTTATAACCTCGATTAATGTCTAAACTACTTACAGTAGACGATGAAACACAAACGCTATGTAAGCAGTTGTTACGCTGCATTACTTAGGGAGACATGGCAAGAAAGAAAACACAAAAGACTCTGCATGCGTGTTCATTGGAGACACAAGGATCCTAGGCCTAACTACTTTTTCTTTCCTTGCTGGTTGAGTGGTAGATGCAGACCCCAGGGAGACAGAAGGCAATTCTACTGCCTTCTATACAAAGGATGACTATAAAATGACCCCTAATTAACCCACTTAGTAACACAGGGAAGAGATGGCTTTTCCTGTTCCAGCTATCCCTTCTTGGCTTATATTCTTGATCATTTTGAAAAACTCAAAAATATCAAAAGAAGGAAAATGAGGATGACGCTGTGCAATACAACTTTACTACACTCAAATGACCGAGACCACAGCCCAGGAAGGTGCAGTCCCCTTAGCACTGTCCATTGCGCTGAATACAAGAAGGTGACAAGTATTTTTGGAATACCGACCACAGCTTTTCAGCCTTTTTGACCACATCAGGCCTTTTTCACGGCTTTTTAAAAATGACCATTCATCAAATCAAGTTTAGCTTATAAAGTAGCATTCTTTCCAATGAAAGAAATAGAAGAGAGAGAAAAGCATATGTGCCAAAAAAGTCAGGATAAGATCAGTTTCAGGAATCCTGGCTATACATTGGTGTGTAAGTGTCTCCAGCTGTTAGGTTATGAGATTCTTAACTGTGTGGATTACAGAAAAAAATGTGAAAGATATGCACTGGAAGCAGCCTCAGGATCAGCCGTGACCTTCAACAGATGAAGAGGGTAATATTATACATATATCTATACCTCTACATTGTGAATAGAAAGAAATATAGCTTGTTAAACTAGCAGTGAATGATTTAAACCACCTGGTTGAGATATATGAGTCAGGAAGAGATAACCTCCCGTATAGAACTAGAAACAGAAAAGGAGAAGAAAAAAATGTCTTCAGAGAAACAAAACCTCTTATTAAGCACATCGTGTTAAGGTCAGCGACTATGAGGAAATGAAGTAAACATTTGCCATAGGGTATGACAACCACCTTTTACCTAGTGACTTCTTAACCTACAGGAAATTAGGAAATCAAACAAAACTCTTGCTTCCAACTGACTTTTAGAAATATATCAGTTCATGAAACCAGTTCTGGATTATTATAACATTGAGAAATCCAGTTGACCTGCAGGGAATTAGTTCCAGGATATATCATCCCTCTCAGGATACTAAAATTCTCATATGCTCCCATGCACTATAAAAAATAGTGAAATATTTTCTTAGAATCTAAGCTTAATACTTCTAGGCATCTTATAATACCAATAAACATAAAAGCTATGTAAAAATTTTCACGCTACATTGCTTAGAGAGTGATGTCGGCAAAAATAGACATTCTATGTGTTTAATTAAAGATCCAACCATAGTGGACCCAACTAGACTCCTGTTTTAACTCTACTTTGCTTGAAAGGCAGATGGGAAGCCCAGAACACAGAAGGCCAGACTCATTTCCTCCGGGCAAAGGGTGGCTACAAATGAGCCCAGATTAGTACAATCCATTGGTACCCCTACAGCAGAGTGAAAAAGCAAAGTGGCTTCCCTGTTGTTCACCAGCTTCCTTGGCTTCTGGAATTAGCTTGCTCTCCAAAGCCACCACATACCTATCTATCCCCCCATAACCTCAATGGCACAGAGAAAAACAATGTACCCAAAACCAAAGTTGAAACAAGGATGTAAACAGGCCCAGCTACACCAAATATGTATTGTCCTAAATATGCCAGCTGTATCTTGTTTGTTACATAAAATCTTGTGTGTATTGTAAACTATGACTACAAAAACTCTGTACAAATTCGGTTCAGGGCCAGACTCTGACAGAAAGGAGTCTGTGCCCCAGCCTGGCTGGTCATTCTCACTGAATCACCCCTCCATGCTTTCTGTTCTTACTAATTTTGAAAAACTAAAAAGCAGGAAAAATTTTAAAAACGAGTCTAAGAGGTACAGTTTTACTAGCTTCAGCTGAAGGGACCACAGCCTGTCATCCAGTTAAAAGCCACAGAGGCTAAGAAAGCACTTTTACCCTTAATCCAGTCAGGTATCCAGCCAGAACATAGCATTTCGTGAGTGCAGACAGGAGCTCTTCAGCTTCTTTAACCACAAAAGGTCTTTCCTTTTTGACAACTTTTTTTTAAATGAACATTCATCAAATCAAATCTGTGCTTGTGACCAGCATTTTTTCAATCAAAGAAATTTAAGAGAAAACAGAACTTGCCAAACTATGTAACACGGAAGGGTAGAACTGGTTTCAGGACAATTTTATTTCCTGTTATGTATTTGTCAGTTGTTAGTAAAAGGTGAGATTTCTGTGTATGTGCACTACATTTTTTTTTAAGCGAATGCCATTGTTTTGGAGAGAAGCCTCTTAGGCAGTCTGTGCTACAATTAGAAGGGTTGATATTCATCTGAATAGAAGGAAATGTGGCTGATTAACAAGCAATAAAGGATTTAAATTATGTGTTTAACAAAATTTTTTTTCAAATAAGCATAAGAGGTGACTTCTCATACAAAATTAGGAACAGGAAAGAAAAGAGGAGGGAAATAAAAGTAGATTTTTTTTAAAAAAAATTGAGGTCCTATTACACCTTGACTAAGGAGCTGGGAGGTAGCAAAATCTCCATTCTTGAGTGCACCAGGTAATACAATCTTAAGATGAAAACTAAGACAATCCTATAAAAGCCTTAGCCTGATCACCAGCAACTGTGAACCAAGACCTTTCACTCAGTGACTTTTTACCTCTTAACCCAGGAGATAGTGAACAAAACTTGTTGCTTTCACCTGGTTAATTAGAAACCATGACTAAATATAACAGATGCTGAACTAGTTCATAATACCAATGAGTCCAGAAGGTATTCATTCCCTCAGCCTTTATAGGGAACTAGTTCCAGAATATACCTCCTCCCCCTGCCACAAGACCAGCATCCCCATATTCTTGGGTCCGTTAAGTAAGCTACTGGCGTATTTACATAAATTAGGCCCATCATCATTTCTGGACTACTTATAATACTGATACAATAGGAACACTTTCTAAACGTTATTCTACTATATTGTTTACAAAATAAGGACCAAAAAAAGCACCTCATTCTTTACAGACCTAAACAACACGAACATCACAGCCACAATGACATTTTGTGTGTGTGTGTGTGTGTGTGTGTGTGTGTGTGTGTGTGTGTGAAGGAAAGACTTTATTGAGAAATTTACAAAAAGGAAAGAAAAATAGGGTAAAGCTCCTGCTAGCCAGAAAGGGGACCCAGAAAGGTGGGTTGACCCCCTAGAGCTTCTACTAGCCAGAAGGGGGACCTGGAAATGTGGGTTGACCCCATGGCTCAGTGTCTAGGGGATTTCATAGTTGAGCTGGGTCAGGGTCTGTGCTGTGCTGAGCAGCTTAGCTTATTGATAGATTCTCCAGCCTTAAGCTGCTGCTGAAGCCCACCCCAAAGAACTCATCAAGTAGTTCGTAGGAGTGGCAGGGAGTGGCAGGCGTGGCAAGAGTTGATCCTGCTTTCCAGCAACCTTTCCATCTCTAGGGGGCCCAGTATCCCCGGCTGCCTGTGACTCCACCGTCTCCTCTCATGACCTTTTCTATCCTCAGTTGGCTTCAAGGCAGATGAGGAACCCAAGGGTACAGAAGACACTCTGCTCCTTCTGGCTAAAGGATGGCCTCCAAAACAAGCTCAGTCAGTGCCACTGAGAAGGAACTGGCTTTTCTCATTCCGACCAATCTTCTTGTTTTATGTTTTTGTTAATTATGAAAACTTCATAAATGATTATGACTATAGTAGATACAGCTTTACTAGACTCAATTGACAGAAAGGACCACCTCCTTACAATGAGGGAAAGGCCACTTCACAGGTTCAGAAAGCACTTCTCCCTCTTGGCACTGATTCCTGCAGAGAGCCCAGGGAGAAGATAATATTTCTTGAGGGTAGACCACTGCCCTTCAGCATGTTTGACAACAACAGGGTTTTGTTTTGTTTTTTCATTTGTACTGGGTATCAGAACGAAGGCCTTCACAGTAAACTACAACCCAGCCTCCTTTTTTAACATTTTATTTTGACACAGGGCCTCAATAAATTGTTAACTTCTTCAGGCTGGCCTCAAGTTTGCAATCCTCTTGCCTCTGCCTCCCACGCACCATCATGTCCATCTCAAGCCTCTCACTTTTGACATCTTAAAAAATAAATCTGTTGCCTGTTGCTATCATTTTTTAAACAAAGAAATAAAAAAGGAGAAAATAGAGTATGCCAAGCTACATAACATGTAAGCATGTATTTGGTTTTAGGAATCTTTGTTTTCAGTTATACACACGTATGTCTACACATCTTCAGTTGCTACATAGAACAAGGGGTTTTGTAACTAGATGTATTGCAGTAAAAAAAAGAAAGAAAGAAAAAGAAAAAAGTGCGACAGCCACTGCTCTACGAGGTAGGCCTCACTAATTAATTACTAATCAGCTTTCAAAGAGTGTCACCATTCAGGCGAATGGAAGGAAACATGGCTGCCGAACTAGCAATATAAAATTTAAACTCTCTGGAGAGAAAAGGTTAAAAAATCAGTAATCTAGGAATAGATATCCTCCTACATAAAATCAGAAATAGGAATTAAGAAGGAAGGAATGAAGGAAAGGAAAAAAAGCAGAAAAAATACTGACACCTATTAACATGGTAAAGAGGGGGATATACACCTATCTAAAATAAATGATCAGAAGGCAACTGACGGGGAAAAGGCACCTGGTCCCAGATGGAGAAAAATCTTAAGGAGGCTCAAGAGGGTCTGATGACTCATGGGAAGGACCGTTAACATGCGGGGTACCAGTTACAATCCCCATCTCTCATCCTCGCAAGCACTTTGGCACTCAATAGATTATTTCTCAAGAGTTGGGGAGCAGGTTAAATGTCAAAGAGATTAAAAATAGATATCAGAAAACATTGCTAGTTGTGTGACTATTAGACCGTGGACCATTTTTTTCCTCAGGCTTTTTTTTCTGACAAGGCAAAAGATAGAAGCCAAGCCTCACATCTGTTGCTAGGAAAGCACTCTCTCTACCATTTCTACTACTGACCACCCCCACCAGCTCCCTTCTAGGGTTGGATGGGCACCAACCCATATGAACAGAAGGCATAATCAAATCTTAATACCTAGTCATTCTAGTCAGTGTATATGCAAAAACTCATATGGAATCATATTTTCTTTCTTTTTTGTCAAAACCAACATAAAAATGGGCTGGGAGTATAGCTTAGAGGGAGAACACGTGTGTTGAATATGAAGGCCTGGCCCAAAGCCTAGCATCCTCCACCCTAAGATTAAAAAAAAAAAAAAAAAGAGCTAGTGTATCACTCTGGGAGGCTGAGGCAGGACTATCACAAGCTTAAGCCTACCCTGGGCAACTCAGCAACTTAACAAGATCCTGTCACAAAACAAATCAAAATAACAAAAAATTAAAATAAAAATAAAACTTAAAAAGGAGCTTGAGATACAGCTCAGCACACAGGCCTTGGGTTCAGTACCTTGTTGCACAAAACAAGCAATCACAACAAAAATGTAATGGATAGTTTTTTCTTGAAAAGACAAGCGAGTAATCATAGCCTCTGCGATTTTATCCCTGCAATTTTTATTTTGTGCTAGTAAATGTTCTCATTGTTATAGAATAAACACTAATACTAAGAACAAAGTGATGTGTAATAAAAGTAAAATTAAGAAATGCTTAGATTAGCAGGTCTCTTTCCTTTAGTTGTGTTTCCTTTGTGTGTGTGTGTGTGTGTGTGTGTGTGTGTGTGTGCACATGTATGTAACACATGGGGGACTGAGATTGAACCAGAGCCTTCACAGTGAGCTACAACCCCGGTCCTTTTTTTTTAATATTGCATTTTGTTTTATTTTGCTTTGTTCTGTTGTGTTTTATTTTGTTTTTCAGATAAGGTCTCTCTCAGTATTGCTCAGTAGCCCAGGCTGGCCTTGAACTCATGGCAATCCTTCTGCCTCCACCTCCTAAGTGTTTTTCTTACTAGCAGGCACCACCATGCAAGGTTTATGTGGAATCAAATCTGGGGCTCTGCACTTGCTAGACAAGGTCTCTAACTGCTGAGCTACAACCCCAGCCCTGTTTTATTTTATGATGGGATCTCACTGAGTTGTGCAGTTGCTCAGGCTGGGCTCAAACTTGCAGCCCCGCCTTCAGCTTCCCCACGGGCTGGGTTTATGCGCCACCATGTCTGATTTTTCGGGATTTTTTTTTTACATCAGTCCAAGTCTGTTGATGGGTGGCTCTTTCTGAGGCTTGTGTAGAACTGTATTTTATTCAGATGTATGGAAAGACTGCAGCAATTTGCCTTCACCAATTTTCAACAAAAAGAAAGCACTGATCTCACATTTATTTATGTTTTACTTCTGATCTCACTTTTAAATGTTCTGGTGCAGGCCAGGTGGAGGCACCCTGAGACAAAAGGCGAGAAGATAATAAGCAAACTGCACTGAGGTGTTTTGTTTTGTTTTTACAAAATGCGATTTAAGAGGCTTACTTTGACATAGATTCCAGCGGAAAAAAAACACAGACCTTGCGTTTTAAACAGATTAGGGGCAAAATTTAGCATTTCTGGGCTGAACAATTCTTAATTAAGAGACAATTCTTAATTCATTGCACTGACATTCATGTGATCCGGTTTCTATGTGAGCAAACAGGCTGCCTGCGCTTAAAGTTGGGGTCAAGGTCCAGCATCTATTAAGACCTTTGGAACTGGAAGTTCTTCTGAGAAGGCAAAGTCTCAAGCAAGCCTATCGCCCACCAGGGGTCAGCCATTCACAGACCCTGTCCCAGTCCGGCTCCACCCTCAGCCACCACTCGGCCTGTTTCCTGAACCGTCAAGAGGGAAGATGAACCGACCTCTGCTGGCTGAACAGCGGCCCTGGCACACCAGTTGCGCCCCCTGTCACTGTCCCGCTCAGTGATTCAAAGGCACCGGAGCCTTGTCTCAGGCAGGACCCCGCTAAGCGCGCGCTGCAGGAACGACGCGGTTACCTGATCGCGTTGACTGGCGGGTTTCGGAGGCGGATCAGCGCCAGGGATTGGGGGAGCCGCAAGTACTCAGCCATTTTCCCTTGCCACGGCGATCTCCCGAGTCCCCAGCTCCCGGACTCAGCCACTTTTGTGGGCGCGGCAGGCCCGCCCAACGAGGAGGGGCGCCTGCGTAGCCAATGAGATCCGGGCGCAGCCTCTCCGCCCGAGCCCGCCCATCCCGGCTCCTTTCCCGGGACTCTCGGTCCCCTCCCGTCTGCCTAAACTTGTCCTTTGGTCCTCTTCTGGGCTACAGCCCCAACGCTTCTCCAGCGAACGATGGAAAGCAGGTGAATTAATTTCCAGTTTTGCAACTCTGGCCCAGAGGCTCTGGCTTCTCGGGACACGTCCTGGGTTTAGTAATTTGGGCATGCTGCTGTCTTCCAGCATTTATCCTCATGATCCTTATGAACAGGAACAGGTACCTGGGATTCCCACATTTTCGCCAAATGATGCACATCTGGAACTCATAAATCGCACACATCACGCATGTCACCCAAAGGAGGAGGGCGCAGACACTTACCAGTCATCATTCGTGAATTATTGCACCATGCATCGCAACCTAGAACACCTGTGTTCCTTGTCCGCCCAGTCCTTCGTTTCCTCTTCTGTTCTTCCAGGACTGAAGTGTTAGTGCACAAAAAGAAAGAAAGAAAGAAAGAAAGAAAGAAAGAAAGAAAGAAAGAAAGAGAGAGAGAGAGAGAAAGAAAGAGAAAGAAAGAGAAAGAAAGACAGAGAGACCTCCTGGATTGCACACAAGCTAACAGTTCAGCAAAAATCCACCCTATGGCATTGAAAAGGACAGCTTCAGGGCTTGAGAGTGGTCTAGCTGGGTGTCGGAAACTTCAAGGAACACAAAGGGACTGAGTACTATTGTAAACTACCCTCAGTATTAAGTGCTGGAGAGGAAATAAAAATCAGTAGCATTCATCCTCATTTTTATGCTTATTTGCAATTGAGACCCTATGGGCCAGAAAGCCTACAGTATTTACAGTATTTGCAACTCTGTATAAAAAGTTTGTTGACCTGGGTAATACCAGAGCCACTAGATGAAAAGAACTTGATAATGGAAGAACTTGATAGAATGAGCCACAAATAAATATTTATTGTGATAAACTACTGAGATTGTCTCATTTTTCTGTCACAGTAGCTGGTTGTCTGTTACCTAACCAACCCACAGTGGATGAAACAATTTTGAAAGGTATTTGTATAACCTTCTGTATTTCGTGCTGACTAGCTGGGGGATGGTTTTTGAATAACAGTCCTAGGATATCGTTTACTTCATTTCCTAGGTTATATTTATTTTCATATTTATTAATTTAATACTAGATAACATTACATATATGTGTATTACATATGAGTGTATTAATCACTTGTATTAGTCACTGAAATAAAAAAACATCAATATATTAAACAACATGCATAAAGATTAATGGCTAGAAGTGAAAGACCAAAAGATCAAGAGACTCAGGCCAAGGAGACTCCATGACAGGCTTCAAACTCCCCTCTCCAACTAGCATGTCTGAGTTTCTGCTTCCCCCGAGTTAGATAAACACAGCCTCCCCTCTCCCTGAGCTCATGAAAAATCAGCTTTTGGCTCTAACCCTGCACCTGTGCCAGGAACAACCACAATATGTTTCTGTGTATCCAGAGGTCGCCATGGCTGATGGGTTGCAAGTCTATAGACGCATAAACTTCCTGATGTAGAAACAATGTGTGCCCCATTTCTCTTCTGTTCTGTGAAAAATCCCCCTTCTTGCTTCTGTGAGTAAAAACAACACAAGGTATGCGGTCTCTTAGCAATGCAAGTCATTACTCAAACTTTAGCTGATAGAGACTTTCCACTGAGCACATATTAACAATCATAGACCAATCATAGATTCACAAACTATTCTTGCATTAAATGTTAACCAATCAGTTTTTGTGGTAAACAACTTACGTGGTTGCTGTTAAAATCTTGTAATTTTTGTTTATAAAACCCCAGTGAAAATTGCACTCGGGGCTCCTCCTTAGCCTCCACTTTGCTGGGGAGGGAGAGCCCAGGCTCCAGCTTGCAATAAAGACTCTCATGTGTTTGCATCGGAATCGGCTCCTGGGGTCTTTCTTGGGGACTTCCGATCTGGGCATAACAGAAGAAACACACAGCAGTTAGAGCACTTGCCTAGCGAGCATAAGGCTCTGAGTTTGGTTACCCAGTACCACATAAGCTGGGGGTGGCAACACATGCCTGTGATCCCAGCCCTTGGGAGACTGAGGCAGGAGGATTGCTGTGAGTTCGAGGCCAGCCTGGGCTACAGAGTGAAGATGAACTACAGGCAAGACCCTGTCTCAAATGTGAGTCTATAAACCAAGAAGCTCTACACCAGATGTAACTTGGTCAGCTGAAAAAGAATCTCCAGAGACGCCCGGCTTTACAATGGAAAGTTACCTAGAGCCTGTCTTCTATGAGCTGAAGTATGTGTGCTTCTCTGTCTCAGGTGGGCTTCGCTCCTCATCCTCTTCTTCAGACTGAACCGAGGTACCCTTCCCTTGAGCTACATGCTCGATATATATATTGAGAGAGAGGGAGGTCTTGATAATATGTTGCCAGCTTGGGCTAGCACTTGCAATCCTCTGGCCTCAGCCTCCCTGTGCTGGGATTAGAGGTGTGGACTACCATGCCCAACTTTCAGTTCTACTTCTTAACTAGAAAACTACCCGTGTCATAAAAATTTCCAAAGGTACAGAAAGGTAAACTATATAAAGCCTCCTTCCACCTGCTGTGGAACCTGTGAACCTTAATGGAAATACCTTGTGATACACCAAGTCATTTATTTGTGTTTCCCATATGCACATCCTATATTATTCTACCTTTTTATACCAACAGCAAACGAACAAAAATGGTAAATCTTTTTCTGTAATAATGCAAGATTTAATGGATTTTATGCCACATCAGTACCTTCATTTTTAAGTTGTAACATATTTTATCAATTGGATGTTCCATAAATATTTAAGAAGTTGCTTATTAAAATGAAGCTGTCAATCAGCTGTCATTAAATTTTCCCAAAGGATAAAGAAGACCTGGCCAAGGTGGAAGAACAGTGTGAGTAGGAAAATGGGCCAGTGTCTTTCCATCAGAAGATAAAGCTTTAGCCACGGACTCAGCAGATATAACTCTGTGCTATTTATTTTATTATCGTCTCACCAGAATTTTCTTGGTGAATTTGATCGCCTCTTCAATTGGGTCTGAGTTTACAGCTTCATCTAGAATACCAAGCCTGAGTGCTTCTCCTGCCAAAATATCTCTTCCTGAAAGGAAAAAGGAAAAAGAAAGAAAATCACGTAGTAATATAGAATTAAAGTTGAGCATTCCTTTCTCTCTAATAAGAAAGTTTTTATATATGAATATTTCTTATTAATACAAGCGGATGAGGACCACTCTGACTCCTGGAATAGAGAGGTCACTTTAGCAGACACAGACAGAGAATTTGGATTCAAGATCCAGCTATATTTGTCAAGTTTGTGTGACTACGTGGAAACTGTACCAGCACTATGACTTCCTTCCTGGTGAAGGGAAATATTTATGTCTACCTTTCTAATTCTGAGTTTTGAGTGAAAATAATGTAGTCTCTTTTTATCTTAGAAATCCCTACAGAAGTACTTTCTAACCTATAGAAATATAAGATATAGTTCATTTCAGTTAATAATAGTTATTATTATTTTTATTATAATAATGGTCTCAGCAGAGGAACAGCAGTGCTGTCTACCTAAACACAGCAGTTGGGTAACCTCCTCCACTGACCCGGAATACTTTGTTGTAAATGAAACACCCTCACATTTGCTGGAAAATAGATCAACCACTGAGATACACCTCAAGTTTGATTTTTTTTTCCTATTTATCTTGAGAGAGGGTCTCACTAAGCTGCCCAGACTGACCTCAAACTTGGAATCCTCCTTCCTGAGCCTCCAAATTAGATGGCATTATAGGTATATGCCATCATGCCCAGAATCAGCCTCTGTTTTAAAACTTTTGATCTTGGGCTGCCCTCAGTGTAGATAACAACCCCTATCCAACAAGCTCTAGGAGGAGTCCTGAGTAGTTCTACTCTACATTTCTCTACATTTAGGAAATTCCAAGGCAAAGAAGGTGGAGACTTTTCTTCTTCAAGTTAGAGAATCTCAGTATTTTTCCAATTCTCTTAATCACTTCTTTTTTTAGACAGAGTCTCCCTCTGTAATCCAGGCTGGTCCTGAACTCACTATGGAGCCCAGGCTGGCCTTGGACTCATGGCAAGCATCCTGCCTCAGCCTCCCAAGTACTAAGATAAGAGGCCTGCGCCACCACACCCAGATTTGTGGTGGGAATCTAACTCATATTTAGCCTTGCAAGGCAAGCACTTTAACTGCTGAGCTAACCCTCTAGCCCTCTCTTCATCATTTCTCTTTCAAACTTGTAAAAAAAATGTTTTTCATAGAATTCTTTCCAAGTGTTATTACACATCACCCTAAATTTTACAGGCTACTATAACATATAGGTGTGTGATTCAAATGGTAACATTATTGTTATGTACTCTGATCTTTTCTGTGCAGATAAAAAAATTTGTCATTTTGTACTATTTCCACTTCTGGGTTTTTTTTTTTTTTTTGAAGTAGTGCTTTGGGCAGAGGCTGATTATAATTCATTTCTTTTTGACAATGTCAATAAATCTTCATACAAAATAATTATTTACATAATTTTACCAATTTTCTCTTTTTTATTGCACATTCTTGAGATTATTGTCGAATACCAATCTACTATCTTAGTTCTACTCAGAAAAAAGCAGATACAGGAAAAATAGTATATACTTATCAACGATGGAGTTCTTACCACGTTTAAGAGGGTTTTAAATACAGTACATGTATTTGCCTGCCTCATCTTCACTACATCACCATAGAGTAGTTACTATTATCCACGTACATGAGAAATCTAAGGAGCAAAAACATAAAGTGACTTACTCAGGATCTCATATTAATTACAGGTTTTTGGAGTAAATAGTTGTAAATGGTCTTTCTTCTAACCTTACCTCAACTGAAAATATCTTTGTATGTCTTACAAAGATAAGTATTAGGTTTATATAGAGATTAGTGTTATATTGTTCACATTTCCTGTTAAAAATAACCCTTATATTTGTAGCTAATAAGTTAATAAGAATGAGCAATTCAGTTATTTGCATACTACAACTTGAAAATTTGCCTTGAAAATTCTGATATGAAGCTATGCTTCTTCTGGGAATCTTTCCCAAAGAGTTAAAGTCATCATGCAAGACTGATTTATGCATATGCATGTTTATAGCACCACAACTTAAAATAACCAAATCTTGGAAGCAGACGATATGCTCATCAACAGATGAGCAGATTAGGAAGATGTCGTATATTTACACAAGAGAATACTGCTCTACCATAAAGAAAGATATATTTGAATCACTTGTAGAAAAATGGGTACAACTTGAGAACATTATGTTTAGTGAAATGAACCAGACACAGTTTAAATATCATATAGGTTTTTTTAATATGAGAAAAACAAATCATAAAAAAGCAAAAGAGATATGGAAGGAAGGAATAAGATAGAGTTTGTGGAGAGGGAAAAGAATGTGTATGGTGGGGGTGAAGGGCGGGAGGGGAAAGGGAAGTAAAAATGTTCTGGATGTGATATGGAACTAAAAAAGATAGGAAAGAAAAGAAAGAGAGAGAGAAAAAAATAAGAAAGAAAAAGAAACAAAGAAAAAGAAAGAGGAAAAAGAAGAAAGGAAGAGAAAAAAGAAAGAAGAAAGGAAAGAAAGAAAGAATTCTGGTATTAATTCTTGTTAATAATAAATTTTATAAATTGGTCTGAAAATAACACTCCCAATATATACACCAGGGTCAATGGATACTCACTCAAACTATGATACAACCCTACATTTGATTAGTGCTTTGCATGCACTTTCTTGTAGGAGACTCTCATACTAGATTTTCATGAAACATTTGAGTAGCTCTCAATGAAGGAACTGGTTCCATTTTACAGGACTATCCCAGATGCTGGTCTTGTTCCTCACATTGATCTACAGAATTGTTGGCAAGGTTTATATAGACCTAAGATCAAGGGCAGCAAGAATTCCTGTGAGTCTGAGTTCCTTTTGTCCTGAGAAGGATTCCTATCAGGATTTTTTGGAGGCTGACTTGAGCTCATCAGAGATGGAAGATAGAAAGGTCACTACAGTAAGATAATATTTAAGATAAGCATCCCCTTTGGACATCAAACACCCTCAAACACATTGTTTCTTTGAATTCAGTAGGAGTTTCCATAGGGCAAATTAGTGTAAGCCCTCTCCTTTAATTAACAACCCTACCAGGGGTATATTAAATCTTCATGTTCAAATACATCCCAAATTTCTGTCACTTTTTTTTTTCTTTGAGGCCTCTATGATCTATTGCAAACAACACAAATAATACCCTCAAGTATTCCTGGGCCCTATAAGAGCCAGGAAGCATAAAAAGGTGAAAAGATAATCCAGAGAAAAAGAAAAAAATACTAGAACACTATAGATGTGATTTATAGCACTTCCATCTAGAATAGGTAAAGAGCTTTTAAAAACACACAAGTTAAAAAATAAATAAATTGGGCATAGGATCTCTGTAGACATTTTTGCAGAGAAGATATACAAGTGGCTAATAATTATATGAAAAGATCTTTAAAATCACTGTCCATCAGGGGAATGTAAAGGTAAACTACAGTGAGATACAACTTCACACTCACTAAAATGATGATGATGATGATTTTTTAAAAGCAGAAATAACACAAATTGTGGTATTTATACACAATGGAATACTATGCATCTGTAAGGTCCAACAGCGTGGAGGCCTTTGCGGGCAAATGGAAGAAGCTTGAGAACATCATGCTTAGTGAAGTGAGTCAGAAGCAGAAGGTGAAACATCGAATGGTTTCTCTGATATGAGAAATCGAGATCACAACTCTTATGGAACTTAAAATGAAAAACAAAGTGAAACAGGGGTTAGGGTGGGGGAGGAGGTAGGGAGGAGAGCGTAGGGGGAGGAACAAAAGGACAGTGGGAAAGCCCTTGTCACCTTTACAAGATAGGTATGTGCACAAAATGCTCAACTCCATTGTAAACCTTAAATTTTGCACGTATACATATCAATAAAATGGGGGGTGGGAAGCAGAAACAAGTGTAGGAGACAATATAGAGAAGTTAGAACCTTCTATGTTACCAGTAGGAATGTAAAAAGATGCAGACACATTGGAAAACCACTTGGCAATTTCTTAAAGGTTATTATATGACCACTGCCAGATGTAAACCCAACAGCAATAAAAGGTATGCCTACTGCAAATTATCAGAGTATCTTGGTTCATAAGCCAGAAAAACACATCCATCAACCGAATGGATAAACAAAAGGAAGTATATCTTCACAGAGGAATGTTACTCAGCCACTGAAAGGAACAAGGAACAGCTTCATGCTATGATACAATAAACCTATAGATAAACATTTTAAAAACTAGGTTAAGTGAAAAAAAAGCCAGCCACAAAAACGCATGCAGTATTGATATAAAAAGTAGATAACTGATTGCCCAGAATTACAGGAGAAGAAATGGAGGGTTACTGTTTAAGGATAAAAACTTTCATTTGGACTGATGAAATATAAAATCAGCTGTGGCAATGTTTGCACTCTATGAATGTAGACCTATATTCCTGCATTGTACACTCTAAATCCATGAATTAAACAGTAGAAGAAACGTGTCTGTTATAATTGGGATCTGGAGTATTTCCCCAAGAAGCCCCGTATATTTGGATATTGTAAAATACCAATGTGCAGTTGGGAAGTGGGGGGCCTCGTCAGTGGGGGCGGAGTCCTGGGGCTGGACCCACAAAGGGTGGATCACTGGGCAAGGGCCTGGAAGGGTAACTCCACCCTTTCTCCCTCCCCTGGCTGTCATGTCTTGAAGAGCTCTCCAGCTGCTCCTCTGTGTGTTTCTACCACCCCTGGTTGCTAATGGGTGGACTGTGACCTTTTCAAACTGTGAGTTAAAATAAATCTTTTCTCCCTTAAATTGTGGATGTGGGGATTTTATCCCAGGAATGAGAAAGTAGCTAAGACAATGTCTCAAAAAGGGGGGCGGGGGTTAACTTGCAACTCAGTTTATCAGTTTAATCAAGAACGTGAGTTTTAGCCCCTACTACTTAGATTTTCATGCTGTTTGTAAGTAACCAAATCTGCGTTGGTCATTTACAGTCATCAGAGTAAATAAAAGAAGTAAAAGAAGGAGTCTATCTAAATGCAGGCTACCAGGAGCCCAGACTGTTAAGCCATACCTTGCATATTTTAGCTTGCCTCCGGGTGGGCTTTCCTAAGCCAGTCACTCCTTGAGCCGAATGTGGTCCATTCCTGTCCTCTGACTTCTGTTAGTGACTCAGATCTCCACTTACTCCGCAGGTCATGGTGCAAGAAACACATTTGGGTAAAGTTAGGATACATATGAATTTTTATAAATTTTTAGAAATATTATAACAATACAAGGAAAGAAATAAATTGTGGTACAACTGGAGGTTGTGGATTCAGAAGTATTCGGGGTTTCTTTATTTTTGAATGTTAATATTTGAATATGTACAATGAGATATTTCAAGAATAGCACCCAAATCTAAACACTTATGTTTCATGTATACTATATACATATTGCCCGGAGGTGTATGTAATATATAGTAATTTTATACAATTTTTTTGCCTTATGACTTTCACCCATCACATGAGGTTAGGTATAGAATATTCACCTGTGGCATCATGTCCACACTTTAAAAGTCTCGAAGTTTGGAGCATTTTGGATTTTTGTTTTCTGCATCAGGGGATGCTCAGATAAGAAAGTTAAGGCTCGGAGACATCAACTGACTAGTTAAGAAATATGACTAATAACTCATACTTTAAGATTTAAACTCTGATAGTTTTACCACAAGGTTCAAATATACTATTCTATCTTATTCTATTCTATACTAGTCTTACTACAGACAGTGTGGTTGTCCCAATTGACAGAAACCAAGGCACACAAAAGGGTAGAGGGATTTAATATACAGCATAATTTATTTATTTTAAGAAACCTCTTATTATTTTCTTTTTCTGCCAACATTATCATACCTTTTGATTAATAAAATTCTATCTCTTCCTTTCCAATCCTTAACAACATTGACTTCTGAATTACAAGGCTGGCTAGTACCTCAAATGCGACGTCAAATAGAAGTGGTGACAAGTCAATCTTCACTTCTTCCTGTCTCACAAGAAACTCTCAATTTATCTTTTGTTTTATATTTGCTGAGGTTTTCAAAATAGATTTTTTTAGCCCAGTGAAGACATTTTCTTTACCTAGTTTACTATGATATAGAAGTATCAAATATTACATATGTGCACAAAATGTTCAACTCCATTGTAAGCCTTAAATTTTGCATGCATCCATATCAATAAAATGTGAAAAAATAAAAAATAAAATGTAAAATTTGCCACAGCAACAACAAAAAAGAAGTATCAAATATTATAGACTTTTTTCTATATCACTTCTAATAATTACATGATTAATCAGTTTAATATTTTGGTAAGATGAATAAGATCAATCTAGCTAAAAACCAACATATTTCTAGGGCATAAGTTACATATTATACTTTTAAAATAATATTAGCATTTGTTTTAGAATGCAGTATGATTTTATATCTGTGTTTATGAATGAAATTATCTTATAATTTGTTTGTTTGTACGGTCCTTGTCAAATATTGGTATGGCAGTTATGCTAGCTTCTCCAAAAGCCCTGAGATGTGAACTGGGTTGACTAGTTTTCACAAAACCTGTGCATGTGATTTTTGGAAACAGTATCTTTGTGGGGGCAATCAGTTAAAAAGGGAATATATTGGATCAAGGTGGGTCAAGGTATGACTAGGAAATTGGATATAAAAATATAGGAGAGAAGGTCATGTGACATGAAAAGAGAAGTAGGAACTGGAGTAAAGCATCTACAAGCCAAGGACCGTCAGCACCAATCTAAATCAGAACAGGCATGGAAAGAGACTTCTTCCCAAAAGACTTTGGGGGAAGAGTGGTTCTACTGGTATTTTGATTACAAACTTTCAGTCTCCAGAATTAAGACAATAAATTTCTGATGTTTTAAGCCAACCAGCTTGTGGAAATTTGTTACTAGTAACAGGCCTAGAAAACCAATATAGGGTTAGTTTTTGATTCTCGAATAGGTGTGCTTAATCTTTGGCAAAGCCATTTTTTCCCCATTTTTTGAGTGAGGAGGAATGATCTTGGACCACATATAAGATATATGACATAGTTAATATATCTATATCTATATACCTATAGATATATGTACTAAAATTTCTGTTTAAAATTTTTTCATTATAAAAATTTAAAAACAAGGGTAACAAACAGCAGGAAAGAGGTTGAACATGCCTGCAGTCTAAAACACTTATGCAAATTGAGAAAATACATTTCTTTAACTTTATGGCAAAGCTTTAAATGAAATGATTAGGGCCTGAATTTAGTTTGTGAAATTTCTGATTACTAATTTCATTTCATAAATGGCTATGAAACGATTTGGGCTTACTATTTCTTCCATAGTGGATTCTGTATTTGCCTCCCACTATCACTTTTTACAATGCTTTCCCCCATGTTTTTATTACTGAGTATTGGTTATCAAATTAGTGGGTTTCATTTTGGCATATTTCTACTTGCATATAACACACTTATTCATCCCCCCATGTCACCCATTCTTTTTAGTGACAACAATGCCTTTTTATAAAGTGATACATGCTGTGTACTTTGCTCCTCTCCCCCATCTCGCCAGAAGTATGTCAATTTTATTAGCATTTTCAAGGAAGTGTGACATTGTTGTTACTCTTCATTCATATTTGTTTTCAATTTCATTGTCTCTATATTTTATTCTACATTATTTGGCTGTATTTTAATATATTTTGAGCTGTGTAGAGTTTTCTGGCCAATTTATCATACAGATGCCTTACCCATTGTATTTCAGTCCTTTCCAATATTATCTTTTAAAACTATTCATTTTCTACGTTTTACTTTAGCTGTGTCCTCTCCCATTGCATTTTTGTTTTCACTGCCCATGCCATTATGATTTATTTTGATTCAAGTTGTAGTGATCGCTAGCTTAATTGCACTGTAGTCAGAGAATATATTCTATAGGAAGTTGTTTATTGAGGCAGACGTCTCCCTCACTTTCTAGCTGCTGGGACACACCATGCCATACTCCCAACTTAAGGGAGGAAACGTTTACTTCAGTTTCCATTCCTTAAGCCTCAGCCCATCTATGGCCGGCTGGTCATGGAGCCAGGGGCGCAGCATCAGGAAGAAGCGAGAAGGGTAGGGAGAGAAGCCATGTCCCCCAGAGAGCAGCCTCCCGCTCCGCCTCTCACGCTCGCTGAGACGGCAGGAGAGACCGCGCATGCGCGCGAGTGTGAGACTTCCGCTTGGAGATGCGTGCGGAGCGGCCACTGGGGCGCGCATGTGTGCGTCACCTCTCCGCGGAAGGCGTCATCTTCCAGCAGCCCAAGTCGGTCCAGGACCTGAGGACCAGGCGGGCGGGCGGGACGCGCCGTGTGGGTAGGCGACACCACCACCCGAGCTCTCTGGCAGGGTGCGCGGGAGAAGAACAGGTCTCGCCAGAGGGCCCCGGGAGGCAGGTGCGCGTGGGACTGGGCGGTGGAGGGTGGCGGCGGGCGGAGGCGGCGGGGCCAAGCTGCGGATCTCGTCTAGCCGAGCTTTACAAGTTTAGGCTGTGAGGAGCGTTGATGGCTATGCCCGGGAGAATCTATGTCTCAGTCTCGCTCCCCCACCTCTCCAGTCTCCCCCTTTTCTTTCTGTTTCCTTTCTTCCTCCTCCCACCCACTCTCATATCCTCCCTCTTCTCTTCTTACATGGTCCACTGTGGTGCTAGAAAAGCTGAAATTAAATCTGGAACAAGGATGGGAACGTAACTCACAGTTTAGGCTTAGTTTGCAGGAGGTCACGCACGAGTTTGCTCTGTGCTACAAAATACTTGAGTGGAAATTTGAACTGCAGCAAAGGCCTCCAGGTAGTCAATGCCCCTGGGAGCTCCAGGTGTCGGTTCTTCAGAGAGATCAGATAAAATTAACTCCTGTTGACTCTCTTGAGACCTTCGATGCTAGCTAAACTTGTGACTATGATTTTAAGCAGGGAAACCCCCACAGAAAGTCATCGTCTAGAAGTGCCTCTAGCAGCCAGTGGGAAAACCATCTCTCATTCTTGAAGGAGTGCCTCAACGCATATATTTTCAGTAGACGTCTCTGATATGTAGTATTTATTGATTACAGATTATATACTTTTACCATTACATTGGTATAGATATAATGCATAAATTTAAAATGATGAGGTAACAAAGTAAGTAATATATTAAAATATCTTGCTCATAGATGATGGTTTCATTTTATAAGCTAGAATCACAAGACAATACATGTTTTCAGAAAAATTCATCATGTATCACTATTTCTGATAGTCTAGATAATGTCAAATTTTATGGCCAACCCCTTGCTGGACTGAACGAAATCATTTACCTTGTAATACAGCTGAAAAAAATACCAGTATGGCCAGCCCAGCCACCTTCTTTTTGACTTTTGTTTGAATCATTACTGTTGTAATTGTTATTATTATTATAATTTTCTTATACAGGAGATTGAATCCAGGGTCTTCTCATTGAGCTACAACTCCAGTCCTCCTCCTCCTCCTCCTTTTCTTCTTCTTTTTTTTCTTAAAAGAGTCACACTGAGTCACTAAATTGCCCAGGGTGGTTTCAAACTTGTGTTCCTTCAGAGTGCTATGACGTTGGTTCCTGTACCCCCATACTGAACTAGCTATAGTGGTTTTATTTTACACCTGTATAGATCATCCCGCCCACTCCTTTCTACTGGAAAACCTTGTTTTAGATGCAGTGAGCAGGTTTCTGCACCCCAAGTTTGGTACTTCACCTTCAGTCCTTGCTAAGCAATAATGCTTTTGAAATCACTCTTCATTGTCCTATTATTGACCCCTTCTGTGATAGCTCTCACTTGCATTATGAGTGCTTTCATTGGTAATTATGTGGCAGCAGGTACAAGGTTCAAGTTGTCTTATGAGACTGTTTCCTATGAAGTGTGGAGAGCAGGACCTACCCTCAGATTCATAATGGGGAACTCCATAAACTAACCACAACAGTTATGTATAATATGACATAAGCATTTTGAACAACTCAATATCAAGTTGAAAAACGCATCAGACTGATTCTTTTTAAAAATCAAGAAATTGTTGTAATAAGATTAGAGTTTTAAAATGCTTTGTGCATCAGAATGACTTCATGCATCAAGAAAACAAAAACCCAAAAACCACCACTAATTCGTGAAACTGATTTGCATTATTTTAGATTTGGGCCAATTGTGAGTATTCAGCCTGATAATAACACTGGCTTGTGTGTTATAAAAGATTACCTTTCATATGAAGAGATTATTGGAATGTCATTGGGAATCTCGACTGTGTTCCACAGTGTCCTCTGTGACGTGACTAAAGGGTTAAAATTCTCACTGTCACCATGTACTGAAAAATCATAAAATGCTGCACAAAAGCTAACTAAAATTAACACCAGATTAAAAGCAAAAACCATTCATCTCTTTTAGTGAAATGTGTCATCTTTCCCAAAAAGCTAAGTTATACAGATAGCCTGATTTCAGTCTAAGGAGACTTCACCTTTTATCTCTTTAATATTTCTAGACTGTTGGTAAAATTTGCTTGATCACCCATCTCATCAGCCCTCCACACACTGTCGTGACACTCAGAGAATCAAGTTTCTTATGGCTCTCCATTCTTAAGCATGGCCTTTGTCTTCACAGGCCAGTAGAGTGATTGACAGACACTTCCAAGAAGATGATAGATGCAGGACTTCATCCAAGATATGCACTTATATACGTGCAAACAAACTTTATCATCAAAATGCAGCAGTTATTAAAATCTGGCCATGGCCTTTCCCATTTGAAAACAAACTAAAGGACAATGCTTTGAGAAAACAAGTTTGGAGGCATCAAATATTCAAGGTTTGAAGAAGATAATGTAATGTTCTATATTTTCTATATTACTTTGAAAGTGAGTCATTTTGAATGCAAAGTTACTTTTAAGAACCTTTTCCATTTGTTTTAATTTTAAAAGCAAATTATATAAAATCTAAAATACCTCAGAAGTCTAAATTGAACTAAATTCAAGACATGGTTTTAGCCTTTTATTGTTCATAACTAACAACTTATCCTTAATTCAAGATTTGCCCAGCAGGCCCTTTGTTTGAGATGGGATCTTGATGGTTTTCACAAGATGCCATAGAGATATCGGCTCAAATGATCTTTGTGTTTCAGTCTCCCAAGTATCTGTGACTACAAGCAAATGTCAGTGTGCCTGGCACCATTAGAACTTTTTAAAACTTTGAGTTCACACGTGAAGATATTGTGAAAATGGCTCATTAAATCAAAACTGAAATACAACAGTTTTAGTGGTATTTCAATAACTTTATTGACACATACCACCTATTTAAAAATTCCCTTGTTTAAAAAAGTTTTTAAATATTATAACAGCTCTGCTACTATCACCATAATAACTTTAGAACATTTTCTTCAAATCCAGAAAACATTTTCCCCACTATTTTTATTAATATACATATGTAATACATAGTATTTACAACGAATTTGGGTATTCTGTGCACATATATATCATATCAACTTTACAATCCTTTCCCATTTTTGACCTTCCCACCCCCTCCCTATCCCTTCCCCCAACTCCGGCTATCACTTCATGTGGTTCTATAGAATGTCTGTGTTCTGGGTTTTCCAAGTCAGAGAAACTATACAGTACTTAACATATTAATCTTCCACACCTAAGTCATTTCACTTAAGTCACCACTCTAACTCTGCTTCCTGTTCCTCGAATGGGTTGCAGTAGTTAAATCTTGATGCCTCTTCTCTGAATCCAACCAATCCCTTTATTGGGATATTTACCAAAAGTTTTTTTGTCTATATTTTGCTATATCTTCGTTGCTATTCTTAAACCTGGCCTTACCCACCAGTTCACATTAGAAAATAACTATAAGCATGTAGTTCAAAAGACTAGTAAATTTGGGAAAGAAGAAAAAACAAGTTAAATTTCAATTGCCTTAGCTGAATACCGGAAGGTACATATTTGTACAATCACAGGGTTATCTTTACATCAATCAGTTTTCTTAGGATCAATTTTCATCAGCGACCTAATAAGTGAATTGCTACAATAAAACAAAGTTAAAACTATATCACATTGCTACATTAAATGAACTTAAATCTATATCACATAAATATACTTAAAATAACAGATATGAAGGCAAATTTAGTTATTTCTGAATTTTTTTAGCTTTCCTAACTTATTTACTCATATTTCACTGACTACTAACATACTTTTTTCTTAGCTCATTCTCCTTTAGCTGTTGTCGCTTTTCCTCTGGGGTCATTGGTGTTGCTGGCCTGCCTTTCACTTTCTAAGTTAACTTTAAGTATTTTCTGTAATACTGGCTCAGTGGCTGCAAATTCCTTTAAGCTTTTATATCATGGAAAGTTTTAAGTTCTCCCTTTAAATTAAAAGATAATTTTGCTGGATATAGCAGTTTTGGTTGGCATTTATGTTCTTTTAGTGCTGGATGACATTGCTCCATGATCTATCTCCTGGCTTTTAGAGTTTGGATTGAGAAGTCTGCAGTTATCCTGATGGGCTTATCTTTGTAGGTCACCTTCTGTTTTTCTCTTACCACTTTTAGTATTTTCTCTTTGTGTTGGGTTTCTAGAATTTTAATTATGATGTGTTGTGATGAGGATCTCTTCTGATCAAAGTTCTTTGGTGTTCTATATGCCGGCAATAGTCCCATGTTCATTTCTTTTCTTAGATTTGGGAAATTTTCTTCCATAATTTCATTAAACATGTCCTTTAAGCCTTTTGTTTTGTCCTCACTCTTCTCCTGGACTCCCATAATTCTGAGGTTGTTTCTCCTTGACTCATCTATCAGCCATTGTAATGATTCACTTTCTTTTCTATTTACTTTGTGTTCTTTACAGCCTGTATGTATATTGCAGCTCAGTCACTTTATTTTCTAGATCTGACATTCTATTCTGAAGATGTTTAATGTGCTTGCTTATTATTTCCTGTGTGTTTTTCACTTCCTGAATATCTGCCTTCAATTTTTCTATATCTCTGTTGTGTTCTTCTCTAATTTCTTGTATTGCCTTCATTATCTTCTGGTATATTTCTTCTATGATATCCTGTTTTAGCTTTCCAAGGCTTGCTTTTTGCTTAGCTATGTGTTGGTGTAACTCTTGCACTGTTTTATTTCCTGTTTTAATTCCTGCTTTAATTCAATGAGTATCTGGGCCCAGAAGTTACCATCATTTTTGCCATTTTCTTCTTTTGATTCTGCAATTTCGGTATCCCTGCTATCATCTTCTGGGGTGTCAGGTCTTTCTATAGGAGGTTTGTTACCATGTTTCCCCATGGTTCTGCTACCTCTGGCTGTGTCTGGTGTGCAGGAAAGAAGGGTTTGGTGAAGGCCCAGTCCTAGATGCCTCTGGAATCCTCTGGCCCTAGGACAGACAGGGCGATGGAATTCCCAGTCCTAGATGCCTCTGGAAGCCTCTGGCTCACAGGATGGACAGGCGATTGACTTCCTGGTCCTAGGTGCCTCTGGCATGCAGAGCAGTGGTGAACCGGAAGACTCTGGCGTGTGCCAGAGGAATGGGGCAATGGTCCCCCTTTTGAGGTGTCTTGTCCCCTGCCCTCCCCCGTCCACTCAGCAAAGCTCTCCGTTTGTCCTGGCTTCTTTCCCCCAGAGCAGAGCTCTCCACCCTTAGAGCAGAGGTGCCCCTGAGCCGTTCAGGGGATCAGCAGCCTTTTCCCCCATCTTTTCTCATCTCTGCCAGTTGTGCCAATTTCTTCCTAGGCACTGTTTAAAGGTGACCCCCAAAGCCCTGGTGTGCTCTTCTGAGCTTTTTTGACTCTAAAGGGTTCAGTCTTGGGCTTTTTTTTTTCCTTCTTTTTAAAATGGCTCCTGCTTACGTCACTGCCTGTGGAGGCTGCTGAGCCCTGTTTCTGATCTGGAATCCCAGGTCTTTTTTAGGGGGAGCACACGCTGAATTTGTACTACTCACTACCTGTGGGTTGGTTTTTTTGGAGGCTGGGGCCGCCAGCTGCCGACAATTCCCACTTCTCTGGATCCGAGCTTACCTCAGGCTGAGGTTCCGGCTCCAGACCTTCCTCTGTCTGATCTGTGGATGCTGGCAGCTCGGGGCCATGCCGAGTCAGCTGCTTTTTTCCTCCTCTTCCAGTGTGACTTCAGGATTTCCGACCTGCCTGTAGCCTCCTGTCCATTGTTGGGGTGCTCTGTCCTCTCCTAGCTCCATCAGATGTTCTGGGCCCACGCGAGCTTTCCTCCGTCCGCAGCCGTCTGCAGCTGGAGGCCCAGAAGACATTTTATACCAGCTAGTAATCATCTTTCTTTATTACTCCTCATCAATTCCATTTTCAGGCAATCCATAATCTACTTTCTGTCTTTATAGATTTACCTATTCTGAATATACCGTATAAATTTTCATACAATCTGTAGTCTTTTGTAAAAGGCTTCTTCTACTTTAGCATAAGGTTTTAAAGGTTCATTGTGTTGTAGCATATATCAATTCTTTGTCTCTTTTTATGGCTAAATAATAGTCCACAGCATGGTTATATGGCTATACTGTGATTATTATTATAATTATTGCTTCATTTTTCAAAGCAACCTTATTTGCATTTTTGGACTTAATTTCATTGAAATATAGTGAGCTTTCCCTGATGCCAGAAATCACAGCCATCACAACTTACTGCTCGGTGGCCCTGCCAGGCTCTGCCATTCTTTCAGAGGAGGGTTTCCCTGGGAAGCCAGCTTCTTGAGGTAGTCACTGGGCTCCAACTGGGGAATATCAGGATGCTGCTGGTAATACTTTTGCAACTTCTCTAAAACTGTGGGCAGCCCAACTGTGGAGGCATAGAACATAGGCCCGCCCCTGTGCCGTGGCCATCCATACCCATGCAAGTAGATAACATCAATGTGCTCTGGGCTGGCAGCTATCCCTTCCCCCAAGATGCGGAAGCCTTCATTGATGAGTGCATACAAGCAGCGCTCCAGGATCTCATCCTGGCTAATGACACGTGGCTTGATATGATGGGTTTCTCTGTAGTCTGACAGTAACTTGGAAAGCCAGGGGTCAGGCGTGTGAATCCTACCCAGTGGCTTGTCATACTGGTACCAGCCCTTACCTGTCTTCTGGCCAAATCGTCCCGATTCACAGAGCATGTCAGGAATGGGGCTATATCTTGCATTGCCCCGCTTTTGGAGTGGAGTTCCTGGAGGCAATGCAGGTCCAGTAAGACCTTGCCCCTTGCAAACCTTCCAACCCACATCCAATCCAGACATGTCTAATCCTAGAAAGATTCCCATTTTAAAACCAAACTCTACCAGTACTTGATCTATCTCCTCTGGCTGACTGCCTTCCTCTAACAAGAAATATGTCTGGTCCAAAAAATATCTTAACATTCGATTCGCAACAAATCCAAAACATTTGCCTACAACTACTCCAATTTTCTCAATCTTTTTTGATAGGTTCATAATAGTAGCAATAGTTGTGGGGGAGGAGTATCGGCTGGGGATAATTTCTGTCAACTTCACGACTGTAGTTGGTATGAAGAAATGCATGCCAATGACCAGCTGAGGACGATTAGTGGATGAAGCAATCTCATCCACATCCAGAGATGAAGTATTGGTGCACAAAAAAGCTCCTGGTTTACACACCACTGACAGTTCAGCAAAGACCTCCTTCTTCAGCTTCATATCTTCAAATATTGCTTCAACAACTAAATCAACACTAGCAAGCTCCTTCATAGATGCAGTGAACCTAGGTTTCCGTCCCAAACGAGGCTGGCCAGTTGGGAGCATTTTGGATGCTTCCTTTTCCAAGGAGGAAGTTATTATTCTCTTTGCCACTTCTAGCTGCTTTTGGTCTGATTCTACAGCAATCACTGGGATCCCAACTCTTGCAAAACAAATGACAATGCCTCTGCCCATTGTTCCCAGTCCTGCAGATAAAGAGTGAACAAGAAAAAGAATGATGTAATAGTGTTTGGAACTGGAAGATCACTTGCTTTATGAGAGCTTGCCATTTCACGGCCATGTGGCATTTGAAAAGATCCATTCAGGGACATGCATGGATGTTGGATAATTTTAGGGGGCACCTGAAAGCATTGGAACTCTGCAAAACAAAGTGGTAATGGTTTTGAACTAGGAAATGTCGATGTAACCAGGAATGATAAGCAGAAGAATTCATTGTAGATACCTAGATGCAAGAGTGACAGACAACATCATGAAATGTGCTAGAAATAATGAACACTGGTGGGAAATCCAGGAGTTGGAGTCAGAGAGCAAAGAGGTAGTGATGCATAGTTATGCCCATGGTCTGGAGACAGATACTTGGGTCACAGCCCTATATCACTAATATTGCTCACTTTAAAAATGTTTACACCTGTAGGCCTCACACCTGAAATGGAAAGTGTTCATGGACTCAGGTGAGAAGAGAGATAATGAGGAATAAGTTTAGCATAGAACTTGGTGCCTGATGGCCCTAAGCTATGGTAGAATTTGACATATGCATATTTTCAGGATCCCATGATATAACCCCACATGCTCACCAAGAACACCCACTGTGGAGATTGGTTGTGCTGAGGCTGTTTTCCAGGATGCCCCAGAAGGAGTGGACCACTTATTTGCACTTTTCTCAGCAAAGAAAGCATACTGCAGGGCTCTTGCCTGCCCTGACTGCCGAAGGTACAGAAACAACTCCGCCTCCTTCTGAATGCCCACTTCGTAGGGATGCTCCACAGAGGCCTGAACTGCACGGACACAAGTTTCTGGAGCAAGGCGCCCAGGGTACAGCTTCCGCACCTTTGCAAAGGCTTCACTGAAAATGGCATCCATGTTGGGCAAGCTGGGAACTGGTCTATTCAGGAGTCTGAGGGGTTCTAGAGGTCGGTCTGAAGGGAATAAGAAAGATTACATCTTTAGACCTATGACTTCTTTAAGAGAATTATTATGTACCAATAATAGTGATCAATTAAAATCCAAAGTGCTGATCTCAAAACCAGTGTTCAAGGTACGTAATGGAACACTAATTCCAAAATCTGATAGCACTGCAGTGCTGTCTGTTAAGATAGAATGTAACAGTGTTCAAGGTACGTAATGGAACACTAATTCCAAAATCTGATAGCACTGCAGTGCTGTCTGTTAAGATAGAATGTAACAGATTCAAATGAATTTTAAGTAAGCTAAATCAGGCATAAAAGTCACACTTTGATTTTTATTGCTAGGGCAAAAAATCAGATAATAAAATATCAGTGTTAATGAATGTAAGGAGAACAATTCTGAGTTTATATATTTTAGGTTCAAAGTGATCTTAACTCCATTTCTAATAGTTATAAAATTTTTTAAATACCTGCGAGAGAAGACACAGTGACACTGATACAAGGGTAGACATAGGATTCAGTGGAAGAGAATTGAGAGTGTATCAATAAATTCTCATAGAAAATTGATTTTCAACACCAGGAGAAAACAATGGTTAAAAAAATTGTCTTCTGAATATATCGTATTGGTTTTATCAAATACTACTATACACAATATATAAGTAAAGAATCAATTTATTTAAAAATATACTTAATCTTCACCTAACACCACATATATAAAGCTCAAATAGCAATTACCACAGCAACCACTAATCACTAATCCATTGAAGAACTAAAATAAAAATTTGTAGAATAAAATAGAGGAACATCTTTATGATCTTGAATTGGGCAATGACTTCTTATATAAAACACAAGCGTGACCCATAAAACAAAAAATAGTAAGCTGGGCATGGTAGCACATGCCTGTAAAACCATCACATGGGAGGCTGAGGCAGAAGGATTGCCCTGAGTTTAAGGCCCACCTGGGCTTCAGACTGAGTTCAGGACCAGCTTGGACTACAGAGTAAGACCTTGTCTCAAAAGTAAGTAAATAAATGAAAAATACCAATAATGTGAGCAACATAACAAGATTTTTGTACTTCAGAGGACACCGAAAATGAAACAAATCATAGTGTGGATCAAAATACTTGAATTGGGGCCAGAAAATGCCCCACATCCTAATTTCCAAACCTGTTATTTAAAAAGGAAAAGTACATATGGCAAAATTTACAGGCACAGGTAAATTACTGCTAAAAACTTTGAGGTGGGTGGTTTTTCTGTGTGATCTGGGTGAGCCCAATCTAGTTAAAAGTGTGATGGGAGAGGCTAAACACCTGGTAAAGTCAGACAGCTGCTAATTTAAAGGAATAGACCTGGTGGCAACTATGTAGCATTTAGTATGGGAGAAGGGGAGGAGCCAACAGAGGTCCCAGCCTCTAGGTGACAGTAAACACCTTCAGTTTGCACAGAGGAAGAGCCAGGGCATTTTAGCCCTAAAGGACCTAATATTTACCAGTAACACAATGAACAGTAAATGGATTCTTCCCTAGTGTCTCCAGAAGGTACAGCAGCATTTAACAACTGGATTTTTGTCCAGTGAGACATCTACCAGACTTCTAACCTTACAGAAGTGTAAGTAAACAAATCCGTGTTAAATTGCTAGGCTTGTGAGACAATTTTTTTAATCATAGCAATAGAAAACTAATGTCAAAGGCATATTAAGTACCTAATAAGGAACTTTTGCCCAGAATGTATAAATGAAATTCAATACCCAGAAGACAACTGCATTTTTAGAAGGGGAAAAACTTGAGGAGGTGTTTCATCAAAGAAATACATAAATGGATAGTAAGCATATGATTTTAAAAAAGTCAACATAAAAGAAGTGCAAATTAAAACCACAAGGAATGTGGCAGTCAGTCCCAAGGTAATGTGATCAGAACACAATGGTACCTCGTTTTTCTCAGCCCCATTTTCTGTTCTCTTTGCTGTGGCTGTTACCAAAGAACACCATTACCTTCCACTTCTTATTGCCACAAAACATATTAGAAATTTCCCCCTTGGGTCTGCAGGGACAGGACAGTTGTTTTAAAGTATTTGTTCTGGGTAGTCTAAAAGTTAATCTGACCAGGATTCTTTGGAATGCTTCCTTTTTTCCCCTCAGTGTTCTCCATAAGAGGGAGAGAATAGGAGTAGTACAAGTTAGTCATTTGGTGATTGCTATGGTTTGGATCCAGAGTGTCCCCCAAAAGCCTCCTGTATTTGGATGTAGTGGGATAACTGTGGAACCCTGTGCTGTTGGGAGGTAGAGCATGGCTGGAAGGGTAGATGCTTGGGGCTTGAGCTGGAGGGAGTGTGTCAGCTTGTTCAGATTGGGTGTGTCTAAGGCAGAGCTTTTAGGTGTGAGTTGTTGACTTTGGACCAGAAAGCAAAGGAGGGACACCGACACTGTGTATAGGGGTCCCATTTGGCACTAACGCACTTAGAAATGAAAAGGGTAAAATTACAACAAACTCCGCAGAAAATCAGAATATTATGAGAAGTTATTTTGAGTACCTACCTTCTAACAAATTATAGAATTGAGAAGAAATGGATGAATTCCTAGACACATACAAAATACCAAAATTGAATGAAGAAGACATAAAAATCTTGAACAACCCCATTACACACACTGAAATTGAAGAAGCAATAAAAGATCTACCTACAAATAAAAGCCCAGGACCGAATGGATTCACAACAGAATTTTTTTAGTATTTCAGGAAAGAACTAATTCTAATTCTTCTCAAACTGTTCCATAAAGTTGAAAGAGAAGGAATACTATCAAACTCATTTCTGGAGGCTAGCATCACGTTAGTCCCTAAACCAGACAAAGCCTTAACCAGAAAGGAAAATTATAGACCAATATTCTTAATGAATATAGATGCAAAAATTCAAAGTAAGATTCTGGCAAATAGAATCCAGCAAGTAATCAGAAAGATCATACACCGTGATCAAGTGGGCTTCATTCCTGAGATGCAAGGCTGGTTCAACATATGTAAATCAATGTAATACATCAACAAAAACAAAAACCACATGATCATCTCAATGCAGAAAAAGCCTTTGATAACATCACCACACTCTCATGATAAAAACTCCAAGAAAAATAGGCTTAGAAGGTCCTTATCTCAAACTTATAGAAGCCATATATGCCAAACCTTCCACAAATATCATAGTAAATGGAGAAAACTTGAAAGTGTTTCCCCTTAAATCAGGCACATAAGGCTGTCCACCCTCACCACTCTTATTCAACATAGTCCTGGAAATGTGCCTTAGCAATTAGGCAAGAAAATAGAGATAATATGCATCAGAAAGGAGGAAGTCAAACTATCCTTATTTGCAGATGATATGATTATCTACATAGAAGACCCCAAAAACTCTACTACATAGAAGACCCCAAAAACTCCACTATGAAACTCTTGGAAATAATAAATTCAGCCAAATCACAGGCTACAAAATCAATACAAAAAATCAGTAGCTTTTCTCTACATCAACAATGAACTCACTGAGAAAGAGCTCAGAAGAATAATTCCATTTTCAATAGCCCAGCAAAAAATTAAATACCTAGGAGTATACCTAACCAAGGAAGTGAAGGACCTATATAAAGAAAACTACATTACACTGAAGAAAGAAGTTGTAGATGACACCAGAAAATGGAAAGACATTGGATAGACAGAATCAATATAGTCAAAATGACTATCCTGCCTAAACTGATAAACAGATGCAATGCAATCCCTATCAAAATACCAACAATTTTTTCAAGAAACTTGAAAAAACAATCCTTAAATTCGTATGAAAGGAGACCTAAAATAGCCAAAGGTGTCTTAACTAACAGACTAAGGCAGGAGGCACCACAATTCCAGACATCTAGTTATACTATAAAGTAATAGTTGTAAGAATTATATGGTACTGACACAAAAACAGACAGGTAGACCAGTGGAACAGAATTGAGAATGCAGAGACAAACTCAAATACCCTCAACTACCTAATCTTTGATAAAGGAGTCAAAAGCATACACTGGAAAAGGGATAGCCTCTTCAGCAAATGATGCTGGGAAAATTAAACATCTATGTGCAGAATAGTGAAAATAAACACACCTGTCACCATGCACCAAAATCAAAGTGTATCAAAGACCTAGATATTAAAACTGAGAAACTGAATATCCTGGTAGACAAATTAGGCAAATAATGTAAAAGACATGGGTGTAGGCAAGGACTGTCTTAATAAGACAACAAAAGTAAAAGAAATAGCCCCCAGAATTAACAAATGGGTTTATGTCAAAAAAGTTTCTACATGGCAAAGTAAATTATCAGTGTAAAAAGAGAATCAACAGAGTGGGGGAAATATGCACCACCAACACCTCAGATCGGAGGCTCATAACCAGAATATGCAGGGAACTGAAGAAAAGTAAGCTCTTCAAAATCAAGGATCCTGTTGAAAAATGGGCAAAGAAATGAGTTGGCAGTTCTAAGATGAAGTTCGAAAGGCCAATAAATACATGAAAAGATGTTCACCATCCTTAGCCGTTAGAGAAATGCAAATCAAAACATCACTAATATACCATCTAACTCCAGAGAGATTGGCCTATATCAAGAACTCAAACAGCAATCAGTGCTGATGAGGCTGTGGAGAAAAAGGAACCCCCCTGAACTGATGGTGGGAATGTGAACTGATACAACCACTATGGAAAGCAGTATGGAAGTCTCTCAGGCTGGAAATAATATCCCCTTTGATCCAGCAATACATCTTCTGGGAATTTTCCCAAAAGAGTTAAAAACAACTTATAAAAGAGATACATGTATAGTCATGTTCATAGCAGCACAACTAACAATAGCTAAAATGTGGAAGACACCATAATAATCACCAAAAGACCAATAGACACATAAATTGTGGTATTTATACACAATGGAATACTACTCATCTATAAAGACAGGTACATTAGAGACTTTTGTAGGTAAATGGAGGCAACTTAAGACCATCGTGCATAGTGAAGTGGGTCAGAAGCAGGAGGTTAAATATCAAATGGTTTCCCTGACATGAGAAACCCAAATCACAGTTATTTCATATAACTTATTGGGAATAATGGGAACTGGAGGTGGAAGGTGTGGGAGGGTTTAAAAGGGAGAAGGGAAGGATTTGTAATTTTGTCACGATATGTACATGCACAGAATAGTCAAGATCAATGTAAACTTTATGCATTGCACTTATTAACAAAATGAGGGGAGAAGTACCAAAAATTTCTTCCAACAGTTTATGCTGGCTGACCAGCACCATATCTAGAAGCAGGTATTCCTTGTAAATTCTTAAAGAAATAGTGTGTGCACACACAATTGCATTTATCCATTCTTTCCATATGTACATGATGCCCCATCCTCCCTTTTATTTTCGCCAGTGGCAAGTCAGCCAATACAAAGATTCTTTGCCATAAAAACACAACATCATGAGGCTTACAGTACATCAGTACATTCATTTTTAAATTGTAGCACACTGTCACGTTGATGTTTCATAAGTTATTGAAGGAGTTCTTTATTAAAATAGACAACTTAAGAGCTGGAGGATTGGCACAGTGGTTAAAGCATTTGCCTTGCAAGTGCAAGGCCCTGCGTTCAATTTTCTGGCACCAGATAAGCCAGGCATGGTTGTACATGCCTATAATCTCAGCACTTGGGAGGCTGAGGCAGGAGGGCTGCTGTGAGTTCAAGGCTAGCCTGGGCTAAATAGTGGTGAGTTCAGGACCAGCTGGGCTGCAGTATGAGACCCTGTATCAAAAAATAAAATAAGTAAATAATAAAATAAAATAAGACTACTTAGCTTGTTCTTATTCATGTGCTAGTCATATTATTCTCTTACCTAAAATTCTCTGGGCAAATTTGGTTGCCTCTTCAACAGGGTCTGAGTTTACAACTTCATCCACAATACCCATTGTGAGTGCTTCATCTGCCAAAATATATCTTCCTAAAATAAATCACAGAACAATTGAGATTAAAGTGAGGACATTGCTTTCTCTAGGGGAGATGGTTGACTTTCCTGGATACCAACATCTCTTACTATATTAAGTGAAGTGAAGGAGGACTTCCTGATTACTAGACTAAAAACATCACAGCGTAGGTAGCCAGAAAACTTATACGAAAACCCCAACTCTACTTTGCATAATCTGTGTGACATGGGGATCTTGGCCCAGAACACATTATGCTTAACTCAGTAATTCAGAGTATTCAGTGTAAATAATACTGTCTCCTTACATTTTGCAAATCCTTACAGAAGCACTTTATGATCTGTAAGTCTCCAAAATACAAGAGATAGTTGAGTTTAAATAGCAGAGGAGTTGCAATGTGTTTACTTTGACCATGCCACATACCAGCAGCTGCAGTTGATTAACAAAAAATAGTCCCCCTCAAGTGTAGGCCTGAGGATGTAGCTGGGATGTAGCTCAGTACAAGGCTTTGGTTCAGTGCCCAGTATTGGGGGTTGGGGAGTAGGGAAGACAGTCCTCAAACATATAGTTGAGAGGATGAGGGGGAAAATTATCAGTTAATTTAGCTGATGGTATATAAGATATTATTGAGGTTTCACAGGTGGTTTTTCTGGCATACTTTAGCTACCCAGCATCCCAGCATTCCTTAGTTTGTCAAGTCTCTATTGTGTATTTTTTTTTCTTTTATGATATTGAAGATGGAACCCAGAGCCTTCACACTGAGCTCCATTTTCAACCTATTTTATTCTTTTCAATTATTATTATTCTTTTTTAATTTTTAAAGTTTACATATCATATCCCTTTCTGCTTTCCACACTCTAATCCCCCTCCACTTTGCCATTCCCTCTCCACAAAATTCTTCTTGCTTTCTTCCATATCTCTTATATTTTTTGTGGTTTGATTTTCTCGTATTAGAGAAGACATATGATATTTAACTTTCTGGGTCTGGTTCATTTCCCTGAATATAATGGTCTCAAGGTGGATCCATTTCCCTACAAATGACTCAAATTTGTCCTTTATGGCTGAGTAGTACTCCACTGTTTATATATGCCACATCTTTCTCCATTCTTCTATGGCTGGCCATGTTGGCCTCTTCCAAGATTTGGCTATTCTAAGTTGTGCTGCTATAAATATGGGTATGCATGTGTCTTAGATACTTTTTCATTGCTCTGACTCAAAACTAGACATCTACAACTCAGGGAGGAGTAGTTTATATTAACTCATAGTTTGAGAAAGTCACCATCCATTTATGGGTCGCTGGCAACAGTGGAAAAATATGGTGGAGGCAGCTCCTCACAACGTTTTAAACAGGAAGCCAAATCAAGTCCAGTCAAGTTGAGTCAAGCCCCAGAAGGAAGGCAGGAGGCAGCATACATGCTTCCAGGTCCCATCCTAGTGACCCACCCCTTCTGGGTTTAGCCTCAGTATTCCACCCCTTCTAGGTTCAAGCCCCAACCATGGGTCTGCGATCTAATCCACACACCTGACTTTCATCACATGCCCATAATCTACTCCTCCAGAGCAGGCCCCAATCATGGTTCCATAGGTAATCTATAACATCCAAATACATGAGACTTTTGGGGAGATTCCAGATTCACATCACAATACCATGTCTCAGTCTTGTATGATGAGTTTAACTCTATTGGGAAGATACCAAACGAGGTATAGGTGAGTCAAATAGAATGTCAGTGTTCAGTTTTTTGAGCAATCCCCACACTGCTTTCTATAGTGGTTGTACCAGTTTACAGTCCCACCAGCAGCGTAAGAGGGTTCCTTTTCCCCACAGCTTCACCAGCATTTTTTTTTTTTTTTAGTTCTTAATATATCAGCCATTCTTACCGATGTTAGATGGAACCTCCGTGTTGTTTTGATTTGCATTTCTCTGGATAAAGATATTAATCCTTTTTCATGTATTTATTGGCTGTTTGGAATTCTGAGAACTATTTACTCATTTCAGATTTCCATTTTTTGATTGAGTCCTTTATTTTGGAAGGTCTAATTTTTTCAGTTCTTTATAAATTCTTGATAACAGTCCTGTGTCTGAGGAGTAGCTTGCAAATATTTTTACCCATTCCATGGGTGCTCTCTTCACTCTTGTTTTCCTGCTGTGCAGAAGCTTCTTAATTAGATACAATCCCATTTGTTGACTGTTGGTGTTTTCTCATGTGCCTCGGATATTTTATTGAGAAAGTAGTTGCCGACACCTTTGTCTTCAAGGGCTTTGACTACTTTTTCTTCCAACAAGTTCAGTGTTTCCATTTAATGTCTAAGTCTTTGATCCATTTTGATTTGATTTTCTTGCATGGTAAAAGTTGTGGGTCTAGTTTCATTCTTCTGCATATGGCTAGCCAGTTTTCCCAACACTTTTTGTTAAAGAGGCTCTTTTCACTCTGTTGTGGGTTTTTGTCAAAGATCAGATGATTGAGGTACTCAGGAAGTTTCTCCATCCTCAATTCTGTTCCATTGATCTACCTGTCTGTTTTTGTGCCAAAACTATGTCATTTTTATTACATTGCTGTACAATATAATTTGATATCTGTTATTGTGATGCTTGCCACTTTTGTGTGGTTAGCTACTCTGGGGTTTCTTTGTGGTTCCCTATAAATTTCTGGATCTTTTTTCTAGTTCTGTTTTTTAAAATGCGGTTGATATTTTGGTTGGGATTGCATTGAATCTGTGTATCAGTTTAGGGAAAGTAGCCATTTTGATAATGTTGGTTCTGCCTATCCAAGAATGGGGGATGTCTTTCTGTTTTCTAAAATTCTGTTCCATTTTGATTTTTAGAGTACTATAGTTCTCAGTATAAAAATCCTTCACTTGCTTTGTGAGGTTGATTCCTAGGTATTTAATTTTCTTAGAGGCGACTGAATAGAATTGTTTTTCTGATCTCTTTCTAAGTGTTTTCATTGTGGCTGTAAAGGATACTACTGATTTTTGTGTACTGACTTAATATCCTATAATTTGGCTCAGTTTGTTTATTAGGTCTAAGAGTCTTCTGATACAATTTTTGAGGTCTTTTATGTAAAGGATCATATCATCTGCAAATAAGGATAGTTTGAGTTTTCTCTTTCCTTCATGTATGTATTTTCTTTGTTCCATTCTCTTGCCTGATTGCTCCAGCTAAGAAGGTGTTGGACGTTTTATTAAATAGTGTTGGTGAAAGTGGACACTTTTGTTCCTGATTTGAGGGGAAATACTTTCAGTTTTTCATCATGTAGGGTGATGTTGGCTGTAGGATTGTCATAAATTGCTTTCATCAGCTTGAGGTAGGGTTCTTCTATACCTATTTTCATCAGTGTTTTGATCAGGAAGGGATGTTGTATTTTGTCAAAGCCTTTTCTGCATCTATCAAGGTGATCACGTGGTTTTTGTTCTTTCGTTTGTTATGTGCTGTATTGCATCAGTTAGTTTGTGTATGTTAAACCAGCCTTGCACCCTTGGGATGAAGCTAATTTGGTCAGGGTGTATGATCTTTTTAATAATTTGCTGCATTCTGTTTGCAAGTATCTTATTGAGGATTTTTACAACTATATTAAGGAAACTGGCCTGTAGTTTTCATTTTTTGTTGGGTCTTTATCTGGTTTAGGGATCAAGATGATACTACCTTCCAGGAAGGAGTTGAGCAGTAGTCCCTCTTCGGTTTCATGGAAGAGTTTATGCAGCATTGGCTCTAACTCTTCCCTAAAGTTCTGATAAAAATCTGTAGTGAATCCATCAGGTCCTGGGCCTTTCTTTATTGGTAGATCCTTTTTCTCCCTCAATTTCATCCCTGCTTTTGCTTTATTCAGGGTTTCTATATCTTCTTGGCTCAATTTTGGTACATTATATGTGTGAAGGGATTTATCCATTTCTTCTGAGTTTGTGCATTTACTGGGACATAGTTTTCCAAAATACTTTCTTATAAGCCTCAACAGCATCTCTTGTGATTTTACCCTTTTCATTTCTAATTGCACTGATGTGAATTTTTTCTGTCCTTCTTTTGATGATTTTGACTAGACACTTATCAAACTTATTTATCTTTTTGAAGAACCAACTCTTTGATTCATTGATCTTTTTGTTTTTTACTGTTTTTTAATTTCAATTTCATTGATCTCTACTATGATTCTTACAATTCCATTTCTTCTACTGCCTTTGGATTTGGCTTGTGCTTGTTTCTATACTTTGAACTGCATCATTAGATTGTTTGTTATTACTCTTTTTTTCATATGTGCACTCATAGCTACAAATTTCCCTCTTAGAACTGCTTTAATTGTGTCCCACGGATTCAGATAAAATGGATTTCCTTTATCATTCGACTAGGAAGTTCTTGATTTCTTTTTTGATTTCTTCTGTGATCCATTGCTTGTTCAATAATGTATGATTTAGTCTCCATGTACTTGTATAGTTTCTGTAGTTACTTTTGCTATTAATTGCTAGTTTTATCCCACTATGATTTACAAGTATGCAGGGAATGATTTCAATTCTTTTGTATTTATTTAAGCGTGTCATAAGTCCAAGTGTATGATCTATCTTGAAAAAGTCTTAGGTGTTGCTGAGGAAAAGGTGTATTTTGTTGATGTTGGAAAGTTTAGTCAGTAGATATCTGTTATGTTCATTTGCTGCACGGTATGATATAGCTCTGTTATTTCTTTGTTGAATTTTTGTTCAGTTGAGCTGTCCGTTTTGGAGAGTAGGCTATGGATGTCCTCTAGTATGATTGTATTGGGGTCTATTTGGCCTTTCATGTCCAGTAGTTTCTATTGTATGTAACTGGGTGCACATATATTGGGTGCATATGTATTCATAACTGGAAGCTCTGCCTGTTGGATTGTTCCTTTCTCCAATATATAGTGATCATATTTATCTCTTCTGATCTGTTTTGATTTGAAGCCTCCAATGACTTAGAGTTGTATAGCTACTCCTGCTTGTTTCCAGGCTTTAGGAGTATGGAGTATTACTTTCTAGCCTTTATTTTCAGTTTGTGTGCTTTTCTGGTGAAATGTGTCTCTTGAAGACAACATATGGTTGATTTTGGTTTTTGATCCACTCTACCAGTCTATGTCATTGCATTGAGACTGATTGTAAGATTTTTTATTGAATCCTGTCATTGTCCTGTTCGCCTAGTGATGGTTCTTTGCTTTTTCTTTTTGTTATTTTTTCTCTTTAGATGTTTCTTTTCCTCTATGTTTTTTGTTGCTGCTTCTCTTTGTCTGTCTGTAAGATTCCTTCAAGTATTTTCTGCAGTGCTGGGTTAATGGCTGCAAATTTTTTTAGGGTTTCTTGGGCATGAATAATTTTTACTTCTCCTTCAATTTCCAGGGATAATTTTGCTGGCTTTATACTTGCTTTCTTTTAAAGTGTTAAAGATTTTTCTTTGGGCTTTCCTGACCTTCAGGGTTTGCATTGAAAAAATCTGCAAGTGATTCAGATTGGTTTGCCTTGGTAAAATAATGGGGTTTTTTTTCCTTACTGCTTTGAATAATCTCTCTTTATGTTGAATTTCTGATGTTGTGATGATGTGTCATGGTGAGTTTCTTTTCTGGTAGAGATTATTTGGTGTTCTATAATCTTTTCATACCTGAATATTAACTTTTTTTCTTAGAGTCAGGAAAGTTTCTTGCATGATTTCAATGAATAAATTATTTATACTTTCAGTGCTGTCTTCTGCTTTTTCTCACAGATCTGTAATTCTTAGGTTACGTTTCTTTGAGTCATCCATCAGCTGTTGTATCCAGTCTCTTTGCTCACTTCTAATTTTGGACTCATGTTTGACTATGGTATTTATTTCCTCAGCTTTGTCTTCAGGGTTTGAAATTCTGTCCTCAAAATGTTTGAGCCAACTTCCCCTGCTTTCAAATGATTTTTTTCTAGCCTTTATTTCAGCTAGATTTCTTTTAAGAGTTCCCCTTTTTCTATCAAAATGTTCCCCTATATCTTTCATTTCCTTGTTTTCCACACCCAACAGTTTATTTGTGTCTTTTTTATGCTCAGTAAGCTTTGTATTTGTGCCCGTTGGTGGGATTATGTCAACTTGATGGAATTAGAACCCACACCTCCGTTAGTATTAGAATTTGTCAGCCACCCTAGACTGGGGCTTAAGAACTTGAAGGGATTAGAGTGTGAGTCATTTGTGGGCTGGCCAATGAGAGAAGAGCACCCACCCAGATGTGGGAGGGCCAACTGGAACTCCAACGGTATAAAAGGGAGGAGAGGGACAATTGCCAGGCTCTTCCTCTGGGAAAGCTCTCGCCTTGGCGATTGTCTATGTACGCTGCAGGTTGTCAGCACAGATTCATTCCCATCTCGACTTGTGCCTGTCTGTCTTTTGGTGCCCTTCAGTCGCCACCGATCTTCAGTCACCGATCTTCACCTGAGATCTACAGCAGATTCTCCCTCACCAGCTGTTCTGCAGTCCTGGACGGGAGATCTACTGCTTTGCTGAGCAGCCATCTTGGACCACCTCTATCAATGGACTTGTAAGCCTTCCTAATAGACCCTTTTGAAGGGAACCCAAACTAATACAGTATTCACCAGGACCACTGTTTGTTAGTAAGTTTCTCTTTAAGGCCACTGATCATTGCTTGCATTTCTTTAAGCATATCTTGTTTGAGCCAGATGTTTGCAGAAACTAATTTGTCCATTTGCTTTTTTACTTCCTTCACAATGCATCCCACTACTTCTTTGAATGGGTATTGAGGGCTGGGGCTACGAGCTGCTGTCAGTTCCTCCTACTTCCCCACCACATCCATTCTTACCTTGATCTGAGGCTTCCAGCTCCAGGCTTGCCTCTGCCTGCAGATTCATTCTTGGGATTTTTTTTCTTCAGCTCCTGAGCACCTGCATGGTTTCTTCCCTTCCTGTGGCTTCCTTTCAATTGCTGGGCCTCTCCTCCCTCTCCTAGCTAAGTTGAACAGGCAGTTTTTAACTATAATCTCAACTTTTTGTGTAGGTCTATGAGGAGACATTGAGCAGTTCTGTTAGTTGGCCACCATCTTATCCAGAAGTCCTCTACTGTGTGAATTTTGGAGTCCAGCCTTCCCCAGGGAAGCTGAAATGAGGCAGTGGTGATTAGACAGTTGTTCCTTCAGTCTCACGCCATGGGCTGTGGTCCATGACCTCAAATTTGGTGAACTGAGTACTCTGCAGTGGGCTCTTAGCTTGGAGTCATTGGTAATAAGTGTCAGTAACAGTTTAAATTGCACTTCACAAATGACATCTGATGTCTGGTAGTGGTGGCAGTAGAAGCCTCCACTACTGAATGTCACCTATTAGGCCTTCCTGAAGCTTTATCAGCGCTTGCATCATTACCAAATTGTCTTGAAAGTTCTTCAGCACTTGCTAAGACATAATATGATCTGAAAATTCTGATGTAGGAGTTAGAGTCATTAGAATGCCTTCGTACAGCATCAGAAGGAAGGAGATAATGACACACTGCTTGCTTTATTGATTGACATTTTGCCTTCTGTAAAGTGGTCATCAGCTCAGTCTTGGTGACAGTTCCATTGTTTTTCTGGCTCTTATGCAGTGTTCTTAATGCAATTTCTGGGACAAAACCTCTATTCCTGATTCTCAAGAATCCTGTTGACACTCAAAGCATGGGGCATTTAACTAAAAGAGTTAACATTTTGCCTGTTTATGATTCCCTTCTAAACTGAGGTGGGTGGAGAAAGAACATTTAGCCAATTGGTGATATGTAGTACAGCCCAAATCCTCAGGATATTCTTTCTTAGAATCCTCAGGATTGAACCCTTGGCCTCATGCTTGCAAGGTAAGTTCTCTACCACTAAGCTATTTCCCCAGCACTTTTTACAATACAATTTTTTTAAGTTTGGAAAATGAGATATAAGAGAATTGGGGGGAAATGAACATTCTCCAAGTTGGAAGAAGAAATTGCTGTTTTCTTGCTGTCTCTGTATAGTAGATTCATTATAGCTTTTATTGGACAAAGATTGATGTCTACACTGATAGTGGCCCAATTTAAAGCATGGCTGGGTGCTGAGCACATTTGACCAAAAAAAAAAAAAAAGAAAAAAAAAAAGAATGCCTGAGTAACTTAATGAGACCTTGTCTCAAAATAAAAATTAAAAATGCTAGGGAAATAGCACAGAAAGGGTACACTGCCTGGGCTCCAAAGCCTTCCTCCGAAATCTGGGTGGACATCTCTACAACACAACTATTGTACTCTGAATACCTGTAAAGCCAGGATCATGTGGATGATGCCAAGGTGTGCAACTGGCTGGAGCAGTAGTGCATCCATCCTGGTCTTTTTCTGTACCAGCCTCCAAGTACCTGGATGGCTGGACTTCATGTGGCTGATTTCTGGCAGACACTTCTCTCTTTGGCCCTACTGGATGCCCTTGGGTACTCCTCCTTTGCACCCTTTAATTGGTAAAGTGTGAGGTCTTACTGATGCTTGAGACATGATACCTTCAAAGCATCTTTTGTATAGTTTTCATTCCAAGTACTTGGCTTCTTTTTAATGCTAATCTCTTTAGCATCCCTGTGCACTTCTGCCCCAGTTCTACAGGCCCTTTCACTGTTGCAAAACTGATAAAATTTCATATCACTTTGTCATTTTTCCTTGCCTTTCAGTGTAGATCTGGCTAAGAGCTGCAGTCAGTAGTATCTAAGTCACAGCCTGCACATTGGACTGTTTTGAGATTTCTTCCACCAGATTAAGTAATCCATTTTTAATCTCAGTTTCAGGCAAAGTCTCTGGACAACAACACACTTTTTGCCAGAGGATACCAAAAATGGTTACTTTACCCTTTGCCAATAAAGTCCTCCTTCCCATCTGAAACTTGAGCCTGGACTTTACAAGCCACACTTGTCACCATTCTGTTCTTCTGAGCACTTACCAGAATCTCCCATCAAATAGGACTCAGAGCACTCCAAGGTTTCTCAACTCAGCATCCTCAAACCTTTACAAACTCCTTCCACAAACTAATTCCAAAAGTCTCCAAACCACTATATTGGGCAGAGTTACAGCAACAGCCCAACTCCTGGAACAAGTTTTAGTCTTAGTTACTTATTCAGTGCTATAACAGAATACCCAGCATTCACAACTTAAAGGAGAAAGATTTATTTAGCTAACAGTTTCAGAAATCCAGATCCAAACCATAACAATACTGTTTTCACACTGAAAAAAGTATACTTTTTCACATGACAAAATTTGGAGTCCAAAAATCTAAAAGGATTCGTTCAAGGTTACGTGGGTAAAAAGTGGCCATCTGCACTTTTCCAAATGTCTTCCCAGTTCCTCACACTGATCTAGATAGTTGCTGACAAAAGTTTACACTGACCTGAGGTAATTAAGTCAAGGGCATCAGGAATTCCGATGAGTCTAGGGAGAAGCTGGGTTCCTCTTCCACCAGGAAGAAGTCCAAGTAGGACTTCTGGCAGGCCAACTTGAACCTGTCAGAGATTGAAGATAGAAAGGCCATTACAATGAGATAAATGTGTTTAAGTTTCAGACAAACTTTCTCTGAACCATTATTTCACTGAATTCAGGAAATTCATTTGACAGCAAGTTAGTATATGCCTTCTCCTTGGATAGCATGAGCAGAGCAGTAAGAAGTCTTCATGTTTGAACATATCTCTAATTTTTGGCACAGTTTCTTTCCTTTGAGGCTTTTGTGACTTCTAACATACAAAACCATAATATTCTCCAACAAAGACTTCTGAATCTCTGCAAAAGCCATGAAGCACAGTAAAAGGAAAAGGCAATTCATGGAATGGAGAGAAGACCGGCAAGCTGTTGATGAGATACAATGCCTTTGCCTAGAATATATAAAGAATCACCACAACTTGATGGTAAAAGGACAATCAATGAATACTGACTGATAAGGGCAAATATATATTTCTCCAAAGAAGATACATGAATGGCTAGAAAGCACATGAGAAGATACTTAATAGTACCACTAGACATCTCAAGGGATTGCAACTCTAAGTCACTATGAGGTTCAACTTCACACACCCTAGAACAAATATAATTTAAAAAAAAATATATAGCAGGTGCTGGGGAGAATACGAGGAGACAGAGTCCTTATACATTGCTAGTGGAAATGTAAAATTATGTAGACAATTTGAAAACAATTTGGTAATGCCTCAGAGGTTAAATACAGAGTTACCGTGTTGTGACTCAACCATAAACTCAAGTGTAATTAAAATACATGTCTACAAAAATTTGTATGAAATTTTTCAAAGCATCCTACTTCATAAAAACCAAAAATGTGGAGACAGTATAAACATGCTTGAACTGATAAATGGATAAGCCAAATATGGTGTATTCATAAAAAAGAGTATTTTTCAGCCACAGAAAGGAATAATGAAGAGATTCGCACTATAGTAGCAATCATTATTGAAAACACCATGCTAAGTATATGCAAAATAAGCAGAATAAGTATATTCATTAAGTAAAGAAAGTAGATTAGTGTTTGCCTAAAAATATACAGACGGCAAAGAAGGGTTACTGACACAGGATATAACGTTTCCATTGAAGAGGACAAAATATTCCAAGATCAACTGTAATACGTGTTCATTGATAGAGGGTGAATTGGATAGTAGCTAAATTATATTTCTGCCCATGTTGCAAGTGGTCATTGTGAGGAACACAAAAGAGGCACATTAGGATATAAATGTCTTTATAAACTTTTACAAAACACTGTAATGAAAGTTGAATAAATTACAGTACAGGTTGAATATCCTTTAGACTGCTTGGTATCTGAAGTGGGTTTTTAAAAATATTTGAATACACACAGTGAGAGATCTTGGAGATGAAACTGAAGTCCAAACATAAATTTTACCTATATTTCATAAGCATCTTTGCTACACTGCCAGAAGGCATTCTCCTATAATGTTTTGAGTATGCCTGCCTCTTGACTTTCACTCATCTCGTAAGGTCAGGTATAGTGTTTTCCCTTGCAGCACAATGTCTACACTTAAAAAGGTTTGGAGTTTTTCACATTTTGAATGTTTGATTTTTTTTTTTGCCTTAGGGATGCTCAGCTGTTATCTATATGATGGAGAATTATGTAGCCTTTTAAAATGACATTTTTAATAAATATTTACTACTGGACTAAAATGATTACTCATCAGAAACCATAGAGGCAAGAGATGTGGACATACGCAAAGTATTGAAAGAAAACAATAGTCACCCAGGAATTCTACATCGAGTCATAATATTCTTTGAAAATGAAGACAAAATTAACACCTTTCCAAGTAATTAAAAACTGAGTTCATGGCCAATAGGTCTGCTCTCAATAAAGCCTTCAGTCTGAAATGAAAGGACATTAAATACTAACTTGAATTCACATGAAGAAATAATGCAACTAAATGATAATATAGGTAACCATAAAACAGAGCAGTAACTTGTTTTTTGCTTGGAATCCCTCTCCTTTCCATTTTATATCAAAGGAATGTATGTATATTGGTCAAAACATGATATATGAAGATATAATTTGTGAGAATAACTGGAAAAGCGGGAATTACTTGAACAAATGAAAGTAATTTTTTTGTATACTATCAAAATTGAGTTGGTATGAATTTGAGCTAGACTGTTGTAAATTAAAATGTTAATTATAATCACCAGAGTCTGGCCACAACCAAGAAAATAACTCAAAAATGTAAGGTAAAAGGAAACAGAAAAGGATTAAAAGAGTACTACAAAATACATATTTAACAAAAACCAAATAAAAGCTCTAGTGGATGCGAGGAGAAAATGAGGAAACATTAGAAAACAGCAAAGTAGTGAAAGTCAAGTTTTCCTTATCAGCAAATATGTAAATATATGCTATCCTATCCAATTAAAAGTCAGAGATGAGCAGTATAAGAGATTAAATTTTGAAATAAATACATTAGTTTAAAAATAGAGAATAAACTACTTTTAATAAAATCTCAAATGTCAGTTTAAAAATCTATAAAAGAAAAAAAGATGGCAGGAAAAAGACTAGAAGAAGACAACATAACAGAATGGGGTCGACCTTTCGTCAGCGTTCTTAGTCCTGAGGTTAGGAGAAGAAGAGGCACAGAGGACGGAGAGCAGTAGGATGCACCACCTGGTACAGAAATACTCCCACATCTGAACAATCCTTTGGACTCTTACAAGGCAGCTTAGCACAAGGCTCCAGATAGCTAATAACTGTTAGTCAGCAAGCTAACCATTTACATCCTATGTGATCTTATGCTGGCATTTTAGAGGTTACCCTAAAGAAAACCTTCACCCCCACCTTTGCAAGAAGCCTCAGCTGCTACCTTGGCATGGGCAATCCTATAGTGACAGCCCAAAGCCAGCTCTAGTCCCCCTCCTAGAGCCACGCCTCGGATAGCCGCCACCACAGGCTTCTCAGTTCTCTGTATTTCATCCACCACAGGTCCCAATCCTTCAGCAGAGGACCTAGAGCTGAAGCCATGCATGTCCGCACCTAAAGGACACAAAGACAAGGAGAAAAGATTGTGAGATAGACTTGAGCTATCTTATGACAAAGAGACCTGGTCACTGCAAAGAAGGGCCAGACCCCTTGGGGACCAAGATATACTTGAGCCCTACGTTAAGAGACACAGGAAAGGAACAAGTAGACTGAGAGATAGCTAACTAAGCAAACAATCTTCACATCATTACCAGGAGTTGCATAAGCTTCTAACATCTGTTTCTCAACATGGTAGGTAGCAACCCTATTCTTAGGAGCATTAGAAGGCAGGGCGACAGGCGAGCTGTCCACCTACAACCATCAGTTCACACGGAGTCGGCTCTTCTCGTCTTCCACTTGGCACTTCCTCACCCTATCCATGGGAAGTCAGTCCCATAGCCTTGTGGAGAGTGCAAGTCATCAAAACCGAAAATTTTAGGGTAAAATGCACCCATGTGTGATTAATGTGTTCACTGACCAGCTTGGAATCAACTCCTGATAGGCTTTTCTGATTAATAAAAGAATACTTCTTGCTTTTCCTGATCACAAAAATGACATACGTGTTCCAGAAAATTTAAGCATGCACAAAATTATAAGGAATGTAAGGATCATCTTTCCTATCACCACACAGAGATAGTAGCATCTTAATATTTTGAGGTAATAATTTTAATATTTCATCGTTTTCCCTATAGTGGGTAGTCACACTGCCGGGACCCAACTCGGCTGGGCCTCTGTGCTGAGTTCATGTCTCTTGGCACTTGAAGAATAAGTCACAAGGGACAGGAAGCAGGTAGTAGTAGATAATCTGAGGTTTGGGAATCAGAGAAGGCAACGAAAGCTCAGACAGGTTGAGGGGGACAAATGCAAAGTGTGTACAGGGCAGTAAGTGTCACTGCTGTCGTGCCTGCAACAGAATTCTTTCCAAGACCCAACCCAACATAAAATGAATGAAGGCCAAAATCTCTGGATGGCTCTGTGAGACCCTCGTCACTTTCCTCACATTTCTCATTCCCAGTCTAGTCTCCCATATCTACTACCCTAAATTATTACCCACAAAAGTAGCTAATCCAAAATCTATTTTAGTCTGTAGCTGGACTCTAGACATCATTATTGGGCTAGACATGTGTTACCTGCACAAAAGTTGCCATCTGCTCCAGAAATCACAATGGCTTTTACTGTACTGTCTGATGCAGCTTTCTGTAGTCCTTCTTTTATGTCATGGAGCATGGCTAAACTAAAAAAAAATAATAATAACATGAAACAAGATAGTCACAATTAAAATTCTACCATCTCAGAGTTTTTCCTTTCTTAACAATGAAAAATTAAACATACACATAATGGATGAGAACTGTCAGTACATACCATTAAAACTTTCATTCAGTGGTCCAATAAATTATACATGTGTACTGTAAGTTAAGCACTGAGCCGAGTCACTGGATCCACTGTTAAAGGAGAATTATTTTCTTGCACTCTGCTTTAATTTTCAACACTTCAGATCTGCACTAACCTATTTAAAAATCACTTGTGTACATCTATATGCAGTGCAAAGGAATACCTGAAACTTTACAAAACTATCATGTAAGACACATGAAAACAAGTGCTGAAATAAGGGTACATAGAAACTGACGTGAAGTTCAAAGCGAGACAGAGGTACTTCCAAATTTTTATAAGGGAAAACAGAAAACTAAAGAAAGAGCCTGGGGGATGTGGCAGGGGCTGTTAGTTACCTCCAATATCCACCCCTTCCAAAGTGTTAAAACATAGTGTGTCTATAGGTAGGTGTATGGAATCCCCAAAATAACTACATTTCCAAAACTTCCTTACAGTAAGGTCTGCCCAAGGCTTTAAGTTTTGAGCAATGTAATGGAAGAATATTTCATATATGCAACTTTTAGGAAAACTCCTTAGAGGACTGAATATGTTTTTCTTCTCTCTCTCTCTCTCTCTCTCTCTCTCTCTCTCTCTCTCTCTCTCTCTCTCTCTCTCTCTGTTTTTGTTTTTGAGACAAGGTCTCACTCTGTGGCCCAGACTAGTCCTGAATTCATTTTGGAGTCCAGGCTGGCCTTGAAGAACTCGCAGCAATGCGCCTGTCTCAGCTTCCCAAGTGCTGGGATTACAGGCATGCGCCACCACGCCCAGCTTATGTGGTGCTGGGGAATCGAACTCGGGTACTTAGCGTTTGACTTAGCACTTGCAAGGCAAGCGCTTTAACCACTGAGCCATTCCTCCAGCCCCTGAATATGTTTTTTCAAAGAGAAAACACACATACTTTTTTTCTCCCTACTGCTGGCAGAAATTCAAACTTGATAGCAAAATAATTGGGAGTAGCCATCTTGGACCAAAAGAGAGAAGTTGCAGAACGACAACAACAACAAATAGAAGTTCCTAATAACTGAGGAGAAACCACATCTCAGGCAAATGATGAAGGTTTATTGTTTAACTTATGATTACTGTGAGTTTTGTGTCACTGCCAGGCAGACCTAATCCTATTTGCTTTAGTTAAAGGCAAGGACAGAGATAGCTACAGCGCATACAGCAGAAGAATTGGCCAAGGTTCAGTGAGGGAGAGTGTCCTCCACAGAAGTGATGACTAAAGATGAGCTCAAATAAGCCAACAACAAAACAGCAAAGAGAGCTGAGGGCAGACACTCTGAACTTGTCTCCTCTATGAAGTAGGAGAGGCTCAGCCCAGCACCAGTGTAGCCCAAGTCACAAAGCTCAAGAGAGGAAAAATTTCCAAGAACCAGAGGATTAAGGGGACCAGGGAGGGTGAGGGGAAAATGTAAGAAAAACAATATGAAAATGCTTGAAGGAAAATGACAGAATCAGACTGTAATCACTTTTGCCTTGGAATTCTGAGTTTTATGGATAAAATCTGTTATCCAATATGCACGGTGAAAAAGAAAACCTTAAAACAAAGAACAACAAATTTCTATAGAAGCCATCGTCTTAAGTCCAGCAGCTAAGGGACAAATCCATCGGAGTAAAGGAGAATTCCCTTTCACCTAGTCACTTTTCACCTCTTAACCTGGAGAAAACCAAAATAAAACTTCTTGCTCTCAGCTGGCTAATGAGAAACTAAATCTGATCGTTAAAAATCTAAACTGTTCCATAAGATTAAATATTGCATAGTATACCCCAGGTTTAAAACAAACATCCAACACCTGTGAGGATTTGGATCCTGAACCACACCTCACCCCCTGGGATATCCACATCCTCACATGCTCTAATCTACTACATTAAATAGAAGGGTATGTACATGTAACCTATGCACAGATTTTAGAGTACTTACTTATATTAAAACTATGCAAACAGTAGTTGTACTGAATTTTTTAGGGAGTGATGTTAAGGAAAAAAAAGATTATCTGTTCATTAGAGACACAGCCTTTTGTACTTGGGTATGTATCTTCATTTCTTATGTAATTGACTACATATTCCATTCCCAGTTGGTATGGCAGATGAGGAAACTAGGGGTACTGAGGGCTAATTCTAAAGGTTGGCTACAAAATGACCCCCAATTAGTTCAGTCTGTATGGATGAGGGGAAGAGATGGACTTTTCCTATTCCAATCAGTTGTTTATGGCTTTTTCATACTGTTTTTAGTGTTGAAAAAAACTCAAAAATGAGAAGGTGAGAAGGAAAATAAAAATGATGGTACCCAGTACAGTTTTACTACCTTCAGATAACTGAGAGGACCAAAGTGTCTCAGAAACATGGGGGCCTCAGAAGCCATGAAAGTGTCTCTCTCCCCTCCCACCCCACACCTTAACACCACCAGGCAAGAATAATGAAGTCTGGGGGGAAACAACATTATTTGAGTGCAGACAGAAGCTCTTCATATCAAATTAAGCTTGTGATCAGTATTTTTTTATTAAAGACTTAGAAGAGAGAAAAGAGAATATGCAAAACTATAGAACATATAAGGATAGAATTGGATTCGTAAAACTTTGCATTCAGTTATGCATTTGTATGTGGGTATGTGTCTTTATTTATGTAAGACATGAAGTTTCCAACTATGTATATTACATTTTTTTAAGTGTAAAGCCATCATTTGGAGACAAGCTTAGTAATCAGCCATGTACTAACTTATAAAGAAAGTTGACATGCATCTGAAAGGAAGGAAAAATGGCTGGCTAAATTAGTAGTGAAGGATTTAAACTATTTAGGTTTAAAAAACAACATGAAAGTAAGTGTATATTAGTGTCGTGGTTTGGATCTGGAGTTAGCCCCAAAAGCCTCATGTACCTATGGATGGATACTTTGTAGGGTTGGAGGTGGGGCCTGGCTGGAAGGGAGAAGGCGCTTGGGGCCTGACCAGGAGGAGCATATGCTGATTCTGCCCTTCCCTCCCAGTCTGTCTCTTCCACCATGCTGTGAGGATCTCTGCGCCAGAAACTCCAGTTCCAGCTCTAGCTGCGGCCCCACCATGTGATTCCACCGTTTTCCAGCCGCCCACCCGTGAACGGACTGAGACCTTCCGAAACTGTAAGCTGCAATAAATCTTTCCTCCCTAAGTTGTGAATGTGAGTATTGAGTCACAGCAATGAAAAAGTAAGTAAGATACTTTTGATGAAGGAATATTTCCTGCATAAAAGTAGAAATATAATGAGGAAAGGAAGAAATAAAGGAAAGATAAGTATGTAGCAAAATTAAAGTTGGAGAAAATGTTACTCTTGATGAATGAGTTGGGATGTAGTAAAATCCCCATGCTTTTCTATACACAGTGAACAATCTTAAACCAAGCCACAAAACTGCTATAAAAGGCATATTGTTAAGACCAGCAACTATGAGACAAAAATCTCAGGTAGGATAAGAGAAACTTGCCTTTGTGTATGCTAATAACCCTTCACCTATTTACTTTGAACTTCAGACTTATGGGAAATCAAAAACTCTTCCTCTTGACTAGTTAATTATAAATCAGATTTTGTCATGGAATCATGGAAACACTCTGGACTGATAGGAGAATAGGCTAGAGTGAATATGTGGCACTGGAACAGCATATTCCAGTGGCCATTGAGGGTTACCAGAGCCTGGCCCATCCTGGAACAGTGGGGAAGTAGCCAAACCAACCAGCCTTACCCCTCACCATTTCGTATAGATGCCGTAAGGTAATCAGTAGACTCGATCATTCTACAACTCCCACATAAAAGACTCCCTGAAACTGCCTAAGAAGAAACTGCCATGTAGGTAGCTGAGGAGATAAAAGCGTCAGAGAGGGCTCCAGTCCTTCACCCTCAGGACCCTCACTTGAGAACCCCTCTCTACCTCCTCTTAAGAGATTTACTTTCCCAATAAACCTCCTCTTGCTTTGAATCTTCCATGAACTCCAACTGATTATTCTTAACCAAATCAAGAGTTTCTGAGCCAGGCATCAGGCAACACTAGCGGTAACATTTTGGGGGCTCATAATCTGGGATTTGGAAGACTACTGACAAAGTCAGTATACCTAGCCAGAGACATGACTACTAGACCCACCCTCCATAACTGCCATCTGGGAAGACCCTCCGCCATAGCTTAGTGTGCTTGAACCTCCTGGGACAGGTCCCACATTGGGCAACAAGATAAAAAGGAGCCGCTAATATCTGGGCATTGGCTCAACATGCAGCTTTTCAGGCACAACTGGAGATGGGTCTCTAGGCTTCAGGTCACAGGTCAACAGTGATCCATCAATTGCCAACACATGCCCAGAGAACATGGCATGAGTGGGTATAAATTGTGTCCCCTTTCTAACCCACTGGAAGGATTTTTCCCTGAGTTGTTAGAGGAGACTTTATACACCGTGACCATTCTCAAAACACTGGACTCCCTCACCACAGTCGTGCCCTTACTGTCCCCTGTCCTGGAATTGTGCCCACTTCTAGTTAGTAACCAGCTGCCACCAGGCCCATTTCCACCTTCATGGTGCACCACAACCCGCTCCAGGATGGCTGGATAGATCTCATTGAAGAAGGTGAATGAGGAGGGAGAGGGCCCTGCCTGAGGTCCCTTCTGCGTGGCAGGCTTACCCCTTCACCTGGAGTGTTACAACCTACTCCCCCACCTCCCTCCATTGCAACAGGGGCTTACCAAATCCTGGGACCAAGGGGGTCAGATCTATGGCCTTTGTCCCTTGGGCCCAAACCCACAGAAGCACACTGTTGTTTGTAGTGAAGGGCCAAAAAAAGGAATGAGTCTCCTACTGGGTATCACATGCCTTCTTTGTGACTGGGAGAAAGCCTGGGGGACTCGCCCAGCCAGCGTGGTGGTGAGAACATACTGAGCACCTTGCTTCTAGTGGAAGAGGCTCATACCAGATGATTGGAAACTCAAACCAGCTTGCCTATGCCAACAGGTGACTCTCTAAAGTCAGTCTAACTAGGAGTGGTAGGAAGCATAGCTCTACAGTTCATTGTGACCTTTTCTGTGTCCATTTTACTCAAGGAATCCCTTCCCCAAAGTTGTTATTTACGGAGTTTCCTCTGGACTAGGACATTTCCTTTATTCCCACTGATTAGTCCCTCTCCTCTCCCCAAGGCAATTGTTCAAGGAGTGTGAGTTTAAAAGTGAAGAGATTCTTAACACCCCTCTGGTCCATGTTTATCACCAAAACTAGCAGTGAAAAGAAGGGACGGGAAATTTCTAGAAGTATCCAGGAACTTTGCACATAGCTGATTTGGACAGCATAGCATACATGTGGGGATAATAGTCGAATTCACAATGTAGGGCACATTCTTTTGGATCATCTGAGTATCACAAGGATAGCAACACAAGGCAGGGTGTGTTCTCCTTGATCACCTGACTATAGGCAGGTGCATGGCCATCCTTCAAATAAGCATCTTTACAACATTGAGTTTATGGGGAAGCATTACCCCACTTAAGTATAGGTAAACAGACAGGCAGGCAAGCACATGTTCTCACAGCAAATTCAATCTGTGAGGCAGAAAGCCTAAATTTCAACTTATGTATTATTAAGAGGCTTGCCACACCTCTGCGCTCTGTGAAACCCCTACTCTCGGGCAGAAGTCCTCTGGGGCTTGGTAGATCCGCTGTTGCAAGCAAGTGGCTTCAATTCTACTATAGGCCTTTCAGGTCTAAATCAGAGAATGATGGCAGGGATATCACAGGGAATTTCAGGGACCAAAACCCATAGTTAGAGAACTTTCTGTCAGTGCATGGGTAAGGAGAAGTCACTCCTGCTTACAGACCAGAGAGGCTTCCACATCAGTGTCCCAACCTTCCCTAGGACCCCTTGATTTGAGGAAAGAAGACACTTTCTCAAAGGAGAGAAGCTTTCTGTCTGTGAGAATGAGCCAAGGTTCATTAGTCAGGTTCAGAGTAGCTAGGCTAAATAGGTTGAGATGTCCCCAAATGAGGAACTCCTCCCCAGATAAAAAAAATTCTGATAGCTTCAGAAAAAACACACTTTGGAATGGCCAAGGGCAAAGCTAAAGTTAAGTAGGTCATGAGACCTTAGTTAAATTTAAGTAGGTCCACCCTTGTGAACCAAAGTCTGGGGTATAGCTTGGGCCCTCAAATTTGATTTTAGTTTTATGCTAATATTTACCAATCAGTGAAGGCCAAGTCTGCATAAGAAAATGAATGTGCATGATCTATAGAAAGTGTATAAAAAGATGACTATAATTGCTGATCAGTTGGCTCCCATGCCCTTCCTCCTGCTTGTAGGGGAGTTCCTACTTTCAACCTCACTTTCTCCCTTGTACTTATCCCAATAAAGTTATTTTCTACTTCCCTACTGCTGTTCATGGTGTTCGTTCTTAGACTGGCAGAACACAAACCCTGGTTTTGAGCTCTCCAGTAACAAAGATACCTACTTAAAGCATCATTTCTGTTACAGATGGGGAATGCACAGTCCCAAATTCCCCCAGGATCTTCTTTGGCCTGTCTCCTTTCACACTGGTAGGACCTGGACCCAGATAATTTAAGGAGAAACACCCCCATATTCTTCTATACCAAGTAGGCCACATATCTACTGGGGAACCAGAAGTGGCTAGAGGGGAGTCTGAACTACAACACCATTCTTCAGCTAGACTGCTCCTGAAAGTGACATGGAAAGAATTCTGAAATCCCATAAGTTCAGTTGCCTTTTTATTTTAGGGAACAACTAGAATGGGCCTCCAAATACGTTATTGAGCATTTCTTCATTTACACTGCAGTGTCCAACACTTGAAGGCCCCCCAAAACCTCAAGAGTCATCTCAGACTCCACTTCAGGAACCTCCCAGATTCTCCTTGTCCCGTGTCCTGGTCAGACCTTATGTCTGATTCTAAAGCCTTACCCTTTCCCCAAGTGCTCTAACTGCATCCCTCTGTCCCAGCATTCCCCACCAAAGCGGGGGGTGGACAGGAACAAATGACCATTTTCTTTAACCTTAAAAAAATGAAAGAACTTAAACAAAAATTGGGAAGTTTCACTGACCACCCTGATGAAATCAGGCCTTTGAGAGAATTGCCTCTGTATGAACTGACATGCAAGGATGTTTCTCTCATACTTTCAGAGACTTTTTATGGACCAGAATAGGGGAGAATTTTGATGAGGCAATCCATGTGAAGAACTCATAAAATCCAAGGACCTCACCAAGAGGAGCAAGGAGTCCCTCCTGTCCTGACAGGGACTCAGACATGTCTCCTAGCATATCTAAATTGAGATCCCAAACAGGAATGATGAATGGTCTAGAAAACATTTTGAATTTTGTATCAAAGGAGATCTGAAGAGGGCTACAGTAAAACCCATTAACTATGCAATAATGGGCCAGATATTTGGGGGAGAAAAGGAGCCTCCAACATCTCTCAGGCACAACTAAATTTATTATTATTATTATTATTATTATTATTATTATTATTATTCTAGAATTTGAGGCAAGTGAAATTCTCCTTAGTGATAACTATTTCACAGTCTGCCTTTGATATACACTGGAAACTCCAGAGGCTAATTACAAACTCTGATCCAAGTTTGGATGATTTGTTAAAGAAGGCCACTAAAATCTGTTACAACTGGAACCAAATGGCAGAAAAGAGAAAGGACCAGCAACATGGAGAAATGATAGCAACCCTAATGGGACCTCAAAAAAGCGGGGGAAAGCTAATATGTTCTTGCTTCGAATGCAAGTAACCAGGCCATTGTAGGAGGAAATATTCAAAGGAAAAAGGGCACTTCTGGGACCCGATTCCATCTCTGGGGAAGCCAGTTGGAAGAGATTGTCCCCAGACACAAAGGAATCTGGGGCCATCTCTGATCCAATGATGGACCCCAGGAACATCATGGCCTCATCAACGCCCATCCAGGAAGAGGAACTACAGGAAGCTGTCACAGTATGGGGGGGGGGGGGGGATCAAACCCTTTCATTTCTCACCAATTCAGTCCTTCCCTTTTCCCTTGGATGTCATTCTAAGGACAAAGTGGCTATCCAAGGAGTGTTCAGCCACTCAGTGGAGAGATTCTTCCAATGGCTTTTACTTGAGGGGAACTTCTTATCAAGCAGGTTCCCAACTCCCCTTTTGGGATGAGGCCTCTTCCTAGGAGACAGCTTCAAATCCTGAAAGGACATAGTCTCTGTTACCTATTGTAGGAAGTCCTAGCTGAGGTAAAGTCCCAAGTATGGACTGATGAAACTCAAGTAGAAAGAGCCATAGAGATGTTCCCTGTGGTAATCAACTTCAAGGATCCCCTGACCTTTTCCCACCAAAACAACATCTCCAAAGGCCAGAGGTCAAACAGGGATTAAAACTCACCACTGAGACTCTGTGTATGCAGGACATGCTTTTACGCTGTGTCAGCCCTTATAACATCACCACTATTAGAGCACAAAAGGGACCCAAAAAATGGAGGTTAATTCAGAACTTAAAGCACCATGTGTTTTAAAAAGTCGTGGCTAAGATCTCCTTCAGTGAAAATATAGGAGTCTAGTACTATTACAATACACAGATGACTTGATGTTTTGGAGCTCAGAAAAAAATTCTATATCTCTCCTAAACTTTCTGGGAGCTGAAAAATATAAAGCCTCAAAGAAAAAAGGCCCAAATCTGTCAGGAGAAAGTCACATTCTTATCATTTCAGCTGAGAAGAGACTGTTTTCTAAAGAAAGATTTGATCCTATTGCCCAGTTCCCCCTCCTGGCTAAAACCAAGCAGCTCCGTGCCTTTCTACGGGCTATACCTATTAGAGAATTTGAATATCTGGATTTGCAGAATTAGTAAGACTCTTGTACCATCTCCTAAAGGAAACTCAAAGCCAAGGAAAGCTATTTAGCTCCAGGGAACCAGAGACCCAAAGGGCTTTTAAAGACGTTGAGTGCACTCTTTTGAATACTCCAGCTCTTGGACAAACTTACTGAAACGCAGCATTTGTTTGCAGGGATATTGGCAAAACAAGTTCAATTGACTGCTTTGGCTGATGCATTAGAGCTCGGTAAGAACAGATCAGCCACAATATGCACTGGTTCTAAATATGCCTTCCAGCACTACATACTTATGCACTATTCGGATAAGAGGAGCACAGCAGGAAATAATCAGAAAAGAAAACAGAGGAAATACAAAGAACGTTATGGGTATGAGGATTTTTTAGTAACTAAAAAATAGAAAGATAAAGAATATTTTGGACAAAAAAGAGGATTTTTGCATTGCAAGATTTGTTCTAGTTGAATGGAAAAAAGAAAGATGAGGACAGGAAGAAAGAACAGGAAGCGTACCAAAGTTTGAAATCACATTGCAGAAGGTCTGTGAGAAATGAAATGCACAAACATCTGTATGACTGTTCTGCGTGTCATGCTCTGTGTTGGTTTGATGACTTATGAACTATTGTTTTAAACTCCTTTGCTACTCATATATAACTAAAAGGCTATGTCACTGATTCTCAATCCTCAGTTATTTCCCTCCAACCTAAAAGCAAATATAAGTCACTGATTGAACAGTCAGCCCTTGTTTTTGTTACTCTTTCCATCAGTGTGACTCCATACCCAACATCCACAACTTTAAGGAGGAAAGATTTAATTTAGCTGACTGCTGCCGAAGGTCTCAGTCTGTTCATGGGTGGGTGGCCCTGCCATCAGGCAGTAACTTTAGAGACCTTCAGTGGTCTTTGGACTCACTAGCTAGAATGGTCCTAGAATATTGGCCGTGTTCTGGACTGGATGCTTTCAAGGCAGGGGACGTGTATGTTCAGTTGCTAATGGATCTTGCTGCATCCATGTTAACTCCTTCCAACAGGTAGAAACTTGGGCACAGGTCATCTTCCAAAAGGCTAAATGGCTACATGACCTGATTATTACTCAGGCCCTGGCAGCTCAAGTTCTTGAACAAATCAAAGGATGTTTTCCCACACTTTTCACCTGGCTCTTCTTTTCACAGAGCCACTGCTAATGATCAGCCCAGTGTTGAAATGTGGATGCTGTATACTTAATGCTCTGGCTCACTTAATTTCTAATAGAATTGAGGCCATCAATTGTTCGAAGTTAAGTGAGACAGAGCATTAGAGCCCCGTATAAACCAACCTTTCTACCAGGGGCCCCTGGACAGTCAGCTTCTGAAAGAGACTCCCTGACCACAACATCACCCACTCTCAGCATGAAGCAGTCAGATAGATCAGTACCCCATCCCCCTGTTGAAATAGGGTGGTCTACTCAGAAAAGAAAGTGATAACTAGGAGAATAGATTGTGCCTTTGGATATTATGGATTATCTATAAAATCATGTGCTGTTGGGAGATTGGGACCTGGTCTGGAGGGATGGATTATGGGTGTTTGGTGGATTATAGGTGTGTGGAGGAAGACAGGCAAGTGTGTATCAGATTATAGATTGCAGGCATGTGGATTGGGTTCCAGGTGTGTGGATTGGATGTCAGACATGTGGTGAGGGCTTAAACCTGGTGGGAGCAGAACACTGAGGCTGGACCCAGAAGGGGCAGATGATTGCAATACAGGAAAGATATGTGCTGCCGCAGGTCTTCCCTTGGAGGCATGACTTGACTTGGCGTCCTGTTCTGACAGGCCTCCACCTCCACCTCTGCCAAGTCCTTTCACTGTTGCTGCCCATGGATTGGCTGTAACCCTCTGAAACTCTGAGCAAAAATAATCTTTTCCTCCCCTAAGTTTTGGATGTCAGGTATTGAGTCACAGTGACAAAAAAGTAAGACAATAGGCTAGAGTGGATAGGTAGCACTTGAACAGCGTGTTCCAGCAGCCATAAAGGGCTATCAGGGTCCTAGTCTCTCCAAGAAACAATGAAGAAGTAGCCATACCAGCTAGCTTACTCCCCATTTTCCATAGATGCCCTAAGTTAATTAGTAGTCATCATTCTATAGCCCTCACCACACTCATCCAAGCAAAAACTGCCATGTACATAGCTGAGCAAATCAAAGCTTTACAAGCACCTCTGTCAATTTCTTGAGAACTTTACTTTCTCAATAAACCTCTTTTTGCTTTAAATCTTCATGAATGCTGACTGATTATTCTTAATCAAATTAAGAATACTTGAATTCAGACTTCAGGTAACACCAGCATAACAGAACTATTACTTAATAATGAAAAGTCCAAAAGGCATGTACATATCCCTCAATCTGTAGAAAATTAGTCCCAAGGCCCTCTGTTGTCTCTGCTCCACTACTGAAATCCTCATATAGGCTAATCTGTTTTATAAAATAGAGTATTTGCATATAATTTATATGCAACTTGTTTCTGTTTATAATTCTCCATTAAATGTAATTTTTAAAATAGTTATAATACTGCATCATTTAAGAAAAAATTTAAGCAAAAAAAAAAGAAGACTCTACATGTCAATTATGTGACAGGTGATAGTGGGTCAGGTATGAACAGGTCCCCCCAAAATAGAAATTTACTGGAAAGCAAGCTTATTGAGGATTTATGGAAATAGCAGTTGGCTAGAACGTGTGACAGCTTACAGAAGGCAACTCTTATTGATGGTTTAAATATTAGGTAGGTACAAAGACAATAGGGTGAAAGATCATGAGGGTAGGTACTCTGATTTGGAACTAAAATGTCCCCCAAAAGTTTCATGTATTTATGGATACCATGTACTGTTGGGAAGTGGGGTCTGGCTGGAAGGGGCAGATGCTGGGGCTTGACCTAGAGTGGTGTGTGCTGGTTCTACCCTTCTCTCTAAATTGGCTCTGTTCTGCCATGATGTGAGAAGCTTCATCTCTGGGGGACGGACTCTGGCCATGTTCCACCATTTCCAGCTGCCCACGTGTGAATGGACTGTGACCTTATGAAACTGTGAGCTAAAACAAGTATTTCCTTCCTAAAGTTGTGGATATTGGATATTCTGTCCTAGCAATGAGAAAGTATCAAAGACAGAAATTGGTATTAGAGTGGGGGTGTTGCTGTGACTTTACTTGATTGTGTGGTTTGGAAGCCTTTGGAACTGGTTTGCAGGAGGAGTTAGGAAAGTTTTAAGAGTACAGTCTGAGGATGTCTTGGAGTGCTCTGAGCACTTGATAATCTCTTGATAAGAGATTCTGTTCCAAGTTCACAATGCTGATAGATGTATAGATTGGAAAGGCCAGGCCCAAAAAGTTCCAGATGGGAAAGAGAACAGTACTGGCAAGTGGTCTAAAAGCCATGTGTGCTCTGTTCTAGCAGAAAGTCTGTTGGCACTTTGTCTTTGTCCAGAGACTTTTCCTGAAACTGAGATTTAAGGGTGGTAGACTGCTTAATCTGGTGGAAGAAATCTCAAGGCAGCCTGAGAACAGACTGTCACTCAGGTACTGCTTGTGGCTTTTAGCCAACTTTATAGCAAAATGCAAGGAGGAAAATGGCAGAAAAAATGATATAAGAAGTTTGCTGTGCCAGATTAAAATGGCCTGCAGTGATAGGGCCAAAGAGCACAGGGAAGTTAAACAGATTAACATTAAAAAGAAGCCAAGTACTTACACTCAGGTGTATAAAAAAAGATGCCTTGAGGACATCTCAAAAGTCAACAAAATCCCAACCTTTACAAACGCAAGGGCGGAAGGACAAAAACTTTGTTCTGAGAACTGTACCCCAGGGCCTTTTCTCCAGGAAAAGTCTGGAGAAAATGTTTGCCAAAGATCAGCCGTCTGAAGTTCAGCCGTAAGAACTCATTATCCAAGCAGATCAGGCTAATGTTCAAGCCGGTGGCAGACCTTAACAAAGTCTACACAGTATTAGTTTTAAAGGGTTGCAGAGTGCAAGGGTTGTGGGGTCATGGAGGCTTCCACCAGATTTTAGAGGAAGGCCTGGGAGGCCAGGCAGTGTGCTCTGGGAAGGCAGTATGTGAAGTTGTACAGGAGACGTTTAAGGTAGAGTAGAGACCCTGAAAATTTGGAGAAGCTAGGAGCATGGATCACCCCTGGAGAAAAGCTGCTGACTGTGGGCAAGACCAACTCAAAAAAGAGTAGACGGAGATTGCAGCCAGCAGCAATACTGTAAGGGCAGAGCCACCCAAGCCTTTTGAAGCTCACATCTCACGACATTTACTCAGGGTGCTGGAGACATTTATCTCCAGGATTTAACCCTCGCTTTGCTGGTTTAACCCTCGCCTTCTACCCTGCTCTCTCTCTCCCTTTTGGAATGGGAATATTTACCCTGTGTCATGTATGTTGAGGGTGCTTGACTCTCTGGTTTTCACAGGAGCTTGTAGCTGAGAGCTCACCTCGAGTCTCAAAGGAGACTTTGGATGTGGACTTTCTTAGCATTGCTGAAACCATGAAGACTTTGGCAATTCTTAGAGAAGAGCTAAATACATTTTGCATAAGGAAGTAGACATGAGTCTTTCAGAGCCCCAGGTTGGTGTGTTTTGGTTTGAATCTGGAGTGTTCTCTCAAAGCCCATGGATACTGTGTAATATTGGGAGGTGGGGCCTGGTTGCAAGGGGCAAATATCTGGGGTTTGACTTATAGACATGCGTGCTAGTTCCACCCTGCCTCTCTCTCTGACGTGGCTATGCTCTGCCCTGCTGTGAGAAGCTCTGTCTCTGGGTCCAGCTCCAACCCCACTGCACCATTTCCAGCCACCGGCTTGTGCATGGACTGTGAAATTATGAAACTGCAAGCTAAAATAAATCTTTCCTCCCTAAATTTGTAGATGTGAGGTATTTTGTCCCAGCAATAAGAAAGTAACTAAGACATGAGATGACCGTAAAACCGCGTGCTATTGGAAGGTAGGGCCTGGCTGGAAGGGGTAGATTATGACCTTTGGAGGAATTGCGTCTACTTGTTAAAATTGGGAAGTGCCCAGGGAAGAGCTTTCAGGTGTGTGTTGTTGACTTGTGGTCCAGGAAGTGAGGAAGGGGCACCCACCCTGGGTGTGGGGGCACAAATGACAGCTTGAACCTAATAAAGGAGGGAAGAAGAAACATTGTTATAACTTCTTCCTGGGAAAGCTGTAGCTTTGCCTGAGTCTCCAGACATCTACCTCCTCTTGCTTCACTGGGCTTTCTATCTGCAGTGTTGTGAGCATTTTACTAGTCTCGGTCATGTGCTCCCACCATTGCCAGCTGCCCATGAATATACTGTGTGAAACTGTGAGCTAAAATAAATCTTTCCTTCCTTAAGTTGTGAATGCCAGGCATTTTGTCCCAGAAATGAGTAACTAAGATAGTGGAAATCTCAGCAGCTGCTTAAGGATGGAGATGGTGGCAAGGAAGCCATAACACCAAACTGTCTATTGGGCTCATTATTCAGGTTGTAGAAGCCCCTAGTCAGAGACCCACAATGGCTTCTCTCTTTTGGGTCTTCTTTTGACTCACAGAAGAAGCTTCTGTCTCTCTCCTTTATTTTTCCCCACAAAGGGCTTTCTCTACACATTACCTCCTTTGTCTGTGATTTCGTTCTTTGACATCATCAGACACGACTTTGGCATACACTACCAGCCAACGTGGCCTACTGACATTTTGCAGGAATCATCTGGGATTGAGGCAAGGAGGTTAGTGAAGCCTCCGTTCTCTCACAGCATCTTGCTCCATTCAAAGGCCCTTTGCCTTAAAATATTAGTCCCATGAGGACTGTTCAAAAACTTGGTAGGACAGTCGGCAGTCTCAAAGCTTGGAGGTCAGGCTTGCCAGGAAAGACTGCAGTCAATCTCCTAATGCCTTCCGGCATATACAAAACTGGCCTCTGCAAACTGACTCTCTTTCTCCAGTTCTGGAACTCCACCTGTTTGCACATCCCCAGCCTACCTTGGGGTGATGGTATACAGCATTCCAGTAACTCACCACAGATGCCTACACAAGACAAATAATTCTTTCCTGACTGTGCAGGTCCCCCACTTTTTAGTTTTAGTTCTAAGGGAACAGCTAAACGTCCGGGAGAAAGAAGTTGCTGTTTGGAAGGCAATGTGTTCCAATATGTCATGTTTGTCCCCCTTCTTTTCAGGTGCCTTTTTCAAATATCCTGTTTCAGTGTTGCTTATAGGAGACAAGCAGGGAGGTTCAGGAAAATCCCAACCAGCCCTGCTGGTGCATCTCTACCGAGCACCAGCAAGCCACAGCTGGACAGACGGATTCCCAAACCAAACGGGCTGGAATACCGGGCCTCGTTCTGAGCTCCCATTCCCATACTCCTCTTCTCCCCAGTCAGGAGTCTCAGTGCAGAATGCAGCACCCAGAGGGTAAGCAATATCCCTTGCCCGAAGAATTCTTCTTTTGGGGGGAAGGGAGACTGATTTTTTGGTATAAAGCAGTCTGGGAGTCACAGGAAGAAATTCTGCATTCTTTCCCTGCGTCAGCCCACTGCATCTCGGCCATCTGGAATGGGCCACCAGTCGCTGCACCAGTCTACCATGTTTCCACCATCTTGGGTGGTTCACACAGGGTCCGTGGCATGTTGCATGGCAGGAAGCAGAAACAGATAAAGCTGAGTTCCGGTCAAATAAATCTTAAGGCAACTGCCATCCGCCGTGCACAGGCCTGCCGGACCACAAGGCAAGTCCACCACTGCGCCCAGCCACAACAAACACCGCTCGGCTCCAGTGAAATGGTAAGCCCTGCACGCAACCACCGTTTTTATCCAGTTTGCCCCGGTTATCAGGACACTGTATTGTTCCAAGTGGAGGGAAAAGGAGATCTGAAAATTTGTAGAGGTAAGAGTCTATGGCAGTGAGAGATTACAGATAAATACAGGAAAGTCCTTTTGTGTGTTTGACGTTCACTTTCTCATGGAATCACGGCGCCACCTATTGTTAATTTGGGGAATAGCAGGAGTATTCCATGCAAATACAGTGTCGGAGGCATTTCTGTCTCTACTGAGTGCTGGGATTACAAATACGCATAACCCACGCCCAGACAATTTTTATGTGGTTCTGGGGAATCGATCCTAGGGCCTAGGCAAGTGCTATAGCCACTGAATATACACTGTTCTCCTCACCAAGGTGGAGCGCACTGGGAAGAAGGTCTGACTGCTTGTGGCAACCTGGGCCTTGGTGCCTTTGAGGAAAAATTCACTTAGGCACATCAGTCACCATGTGGAGTACAAGTGGAGTATGTGGTAATATGAGAGATTTCTAGGGTGAGAGAGAGAATACATCTTCTAGCACCAAAATGACAGTCATATTAAACAAAGTCACCACTTACATTTATATGTTTAACTGCATCTTTTAGAAATAGTCTTTCCTTCCTCTGAGATCACTGCTGCTTTACAAATAAAATAGACGGTGTCAACCCACTTCAGAGAGAAGCGGTCTGTTCACTCCCTAGGTGGATGCTTTTCATTTAGTTTGTTGGAGACAGAATTTCGAATACCTTACCTGTGATCTGCACTTTGTACAGGCTGTGGATTCACTACCATGCTCACAGGACACTACCTTTCCTTGAAGTTTGAAACCATAAACTCGTGTGGATCCCATTCACGGTGACTGATTAAGAAGGAAAGGGGAGAAATAAGTCTTCTTTGCTTTTCGGTAGCCCCAGCCACAGTCCACGCCTGCTCCTGTCATGCTGCCTAACAATAGCAAACTTCTGAAAAACCCCTATTGCCCAGGCCCACAGAGATGACTCAGTACCCCAGGGCTATGTGGTCTTGTGTGCGATTAACACCTTTCACTGACTTCTCACCTGTTAACCTAGAGGAAAAAACAAAACAACAGCAAAACCCTCTTGCTTTTGAGTGGTTAATATCTTAGGTACTTATTCATTGCTATGACAAAGCACCTGATACCTGCAGGGTAAGGGAGAACAGATTTATTTAGGTGACAGTTTCAGAAGGTTCACACAGTCCATTCATGGGCAGCTCACAATGGTGGTGAGAGCACATGGCAGAGGCTGGGGAGCTGCTCAGTCCGTTGCAGGTGAAAGCCAAGTGAAGTGGGAGAAAGTCGATAAGCTCTCCCAGGAGGAAACTATAACAACATTTCTTCTTCCTTCCTTAATTACTTCAAGCTGACAGCTGAGTCCCTCCCACCACATGGGGGGTTTCCCTCCCTCAGTTCCTGGCTTACAAGTCAATAATAAACACCTGACAATTGCCCTAGACAACCCCCAATCTCAACAAGTAGCCCCAATCTTTTCACGTCAAACATTAAACACCTGCCCTGTCCAGCCAGGCCCTACACCAAATACCATCAGGGTTTCAAATACATGAGGCTCTGGGGGGATATTCCAAATCCAAACCATGGCAACCAGGAAGCAGATCTGATCAGGAAAACAGATTCTGACTCGTAACATAATAAAGGGAAATGCAAAGAGCACCTTAGCGTCCGTGCGAAATTACTGGTTTCAGGATATTATTGCCGTCTTTCCCCACCTCAGTATATTAAAATACTCATGCTCCAGTGCCATATATAAAATAGCAAAATATTTACAAATATCTTAGACACACTGTCATCTTTAGACTACTTAAAATACCCCATAAAACATGAGTGTAGCTCAGTGACTAGGGTGTTTGCCTAGCAAGTGCAAAGCTCTGGGTTTGATTCTCCTGCACCACATAAAACAGGATGGGAGTGCTGGTGCAAGACTACAATTCCAGCCGTTGGGTTGAGGCAGAGGAATTACCATGAATTCAAGGCCAGCCTTGGCTATATAGTGAATTCAAGTCCATAGTCACTGGACTGGAGAGCAACACCCTGTCTCAATAAATACATAAATAAATGCTATGTAAAAATCATTTGCATTATTTAAAAAGCAAAGACATGACAAAAAGAAAAAAATCACATGTTCATCAGAGACTCAACCTTCATAGACCTAATACTTTTTGTCCATGATTGGTTGAGTGACAGGTAAGAAATTCAGCAGTACACAGGGCCAACTGTAGTCTCTTCGGAACAAAAGACGGTTACAAAATGAGCCGAAAATAGATCAACAGATCAATCAGTACCACTCAGAAGCCACTGGCTTCTTCCTTCTGTTCCACTTAAGTTCTCATTAAATTTGAAAACATACACACGTGTACACACACACACACACACACACACACACACACACACACACACAAAGGGGGGGGGGGTGGAAACATTTATAGTGAATAAAGCTTTAACTAGGTGCAGATGACTAAGAGAACCACAGCCTCTCAACAAGATGATGGTCACAAGAGCTGCAACTGTGTTTTCTCTTCCTATCCCAACCTTGTAACTTTGTGAGAAAAAGTGGAGTCTGGTGAGAAGATAGTATTTCTTGAGCTTTGACCATGTCTCTTTTGTTTTTTGGGGAAGTTTTTTTTTTCCCAAATAAAAACCAAAGGTCATCAAATCACAATCGTGCCTTGGGACTGGAATTTTTTTAAATCAAAGAAATAGAAGATGAAATACAATGTGCCAGATTATGTACCATGTGAAGAGATGTTTGATTTCAGACATCTCTTTGCATGCATTTGTTGTGACTTCAATTGTTATGTGAAATAGGAGGTTATTCCTCATATTTGCCTGTGCCTTGCTTCCTGATGTAAATGAAGCCTATCTCCTAGCAGGGTACACCCTGGTACCTGCCCATGTAGGGGCCTCTAACTCTATTCCATGGCATAAATAGTAAAGTATGCACATGCAACTGATGTATATCATTATCTCTGGACTACTTACATTATCTGATAAAGCAAAAATCCTAAGAACTAGCTGGCAGTCTGGATCTGACTCCATTTTCTCAACATGGTTGGTTGAGTGGCAGATGTGGAGTCCAAGGAGGGATACAGAGGACTGACTGTGGTCCCTCTAGATAATAGGTGGCTACAATATGGCCCACAAGTAGCTCCATTCATGCCATCAAGGGAGACTGGCGTTTTCCATCCCAGTGAATCCTTGTTTAATTTCTTGTTAATTCTGAAAAACTCAAAAGTGGCAAGAGAAAAGAATATAGCTATAACAGGTAGAGTTTTTTTGGTTTCAGATGACTGAGAGACCCATAGCTTCACAGTAAGGTATAGACCAGAGGGATCAAGAAAGGGCCTCCTCCATAATACTTTCTACTATGGAGAAGAGTTTGGGAAGAATATACCATTTCTTGAGTTCAGCCATGGCTGGTGTTGTGAGAACGGTCCTCCAAATTCTAGCTAAGGACCTCCATGTCGCCGGGGCCTCTGCTTAGCTGTCCAGTGGGCCCTCTCTCCCAGTGCTGTAGCAGTGTGCCACACTGCAGCACAATAAGGTCATACAGCACCACAGCTAAACAGAGCTTGCTAAAAACAACTAGTCCCCTGATAACAACACAATGGGAACAGAGTACACACGACTTTTTCCAAGGACGCTTCTTGCTTTTGGTCCTGATTTTCCTATTTTAGTTAATGCTTTATAAACCCGGTAGCCTAGCAACAGAATGGGGAGGGAGGCTGGCAACTTCAGTAGACCTATAGCCTACAGGGTGTCCACTGCTCTGTAAAGAAGCCCTAATAATCTCATTACTAGCCAAGCTGGACTTGATGGAGTTGTTGCACGGCAAGCCTTCCAATTCACATGTAGGGAACAGGAAAGCTCATGAGACTCAGAAGCTGAACAATTCACGGGTGGACACAGCAGGAGCTGCTACATGGTGGGAACCCTCAGGGCCAAGGCCCACTCGTGCCTCAGTGTGTAGCCACACGGTCGTGAGATGGATTCACAGGAGCTGCTCCTGTGCACCCTCCAGCCTGGATGGACACACTCAGCCTCAAGTAGTTCAGGGTGCTAAAGCCACAGGATATGGAGAAAGAATTGAAGAACCCAGGAAAAAACTCCAGAGGTGGCATCCAGTTCCCACCAGCTACCATCCACCTAAAACAGGCTTTTACTGAGGCGTCTGCCTTTGAGTCACTCATGCTCCTGGAAGTAACCTCAGTAAACTCTGTGATAAAGTTTGAAGTTGGCCATTGGTCCAGTCACTACTTTGACCTGTTGACTGTGACCTTTCAGGACTGCCCAGGCATTTGTTCACCTCTTCACAGGAAAAGTTTCTCACAACAGTTTCTCATTTGTCTGTGGGAAATTGGTACAGCAGTTATCCAACTTCATGAACCATAGCAGGCCTTTCCTTTTTGACAGCTTCCTCTTTAATGAAATTTCATCGAATCAATTTGTAGATTGTGAGCATAATTTTTTCAAAGAAATGAAAAAAGGAGTTAGAATATGCCCAACTATATCACATGTTAAAGTCTGTTTGATTTCAGGAAGCCCTGCTTGTACTTATGCATGTATGTGTTTGTATCTTCAGTTGTAGGTTACAGGTGTGCCTTTTCTTTCTTTTCTTTTTCATTAAGGATGAAAGCCACTCTTCTGGGTGACAGGCCTCATAATGAGCCTTGTTTTACACTTATAAAGAGGGTTGACATTCATCTAAACAGAAGGAAGCATGGCTAAGCCAGCAAAAAGAGGATATACTCTTTGGAGAATAAAAAGATAAAAATAATATCTCTCAGACAGTTTGGAAGAGATGATAAAAACAGGAAGACAAAACTGAAGGAAACAGAAGGAGTAAGCAGAAAAAAATGGAAGAACTCATTAAACTTAGTCAAGACAGACATGCGCACCTCACCTAAAATAAATGTTTAGGACAAGAGAGATGTGAAGGGCAGGTGAGTATGTGACCCAAAGTGGAGAAAGGTATTGCTGTTGTTCTTGTACTGGGGATTGAACCCAAGGCCTTTTCACTGAGAGATATCCCTACTCCATTTTTTTGTTGTTGTTGTTGGTGGTGGTGGTGGTGGTTTTTGAGGCAGGGGCTCACTACGTAGCTAATTGCCCAAGCTGGGCTCTAACTCTGACAGTCTTGTCTCAGGAGAAAGTCCTCCTGATCAAGTGGAAGTGGGTCCTGAGCACCAGGACTGGCGGGTGGGGGCTATGACAGGCCTTCTGACCAAAAGGACTAAGAATATCCGACCCAGTACTTAGATGAAGGGCCCGGCGCACGCCCAGGGCTGCATCTGGTGCGAGCGGGAGGTGCAGTCGAAGCCTCAGAGCGCGCAGCCACCGGAGGCCCCGCGGCGCGCGCTGCAGGAGAGGGGCTAGTTACCTGATCACGTTTAAGGGCGAGTTTCGGAGGCGGATCAGCGCCAGGCCCTGGGGCAGCCGCAAGTACTCAGCCATCTTTCTCTATCGCCTTGAGTGCCTGGGTCTCTTGCCCCAGGACCGAGCCCCTTTTGCAGGGGCGGCAGACCTGCCGAGGGAGGGCAGGCGTCCCTGGGGCCAATCCGAGCGGGACACTACTTCCCGGCTCCGCCTCCTCGACATTACCCTTCGCCCCTCTGTCCACTGTCCAGCTCCTCCTTCTGGGGGCTTGAGCCCTCCCCTCTTCCTCGGGGTTTGGACTCCGCCTCTCACCACAGAACTTTTCAGGAGTGCTGGAGTTCATTTCCTCGGGTTTTGCAACTCCGTCCCAGAGGCACTGGCTTCTGGGGACACTATCTGAGTTCAGTGGCTCAGGCACAGGCACGCTGCTGCCCTCACAGCATCTGTCCTCATGATCATCGTGGACAGGATCACGTACCCGGGACGCTCACAACCATGTCAGACGATGTATATCGGGAACTCATGAGCCACACACACCAGGAATTTCACTCAAAGGAGGACGCCCTGAACAGCAACCAAATATTTAAAGAAACAATCACCTTCTGTGTCCTTCAATATATCACAACCTCGACATCTATGAGTTACACGTCTGCCCAGTCCTCTCTTCTACTCATCCTAAGGGCTGGAATTTTAAGTACTTTACTCACGCATCACTGAACTTGGTAGGAACTTCAGAGAACCCTGAGTAGTACAGGGCAACAGGGGCTCAGACATGTAGAGGTTAATGATCACACGGTTGGTCAGGGAAAAGCACCCGAAGTTAGTATTTCTCCACAGAAGAAATAACTAAGGGTCTTGGGGCAACAACAACAAAAAAAAGCCCACAGGCATATCTTCCCTTCAGCATTATGTACTCAAGGTTTTTGGAAACCAAGTTCATCATAAGTAAAGTGGGCTTCAAAAGGTCAAGTACATGCAAACAACAGGGGGAAACAGGTGTGGCGAAACAAGACCTGAAAGTGTGAGGACCCAGGGACACCCAAAATTACAGGGCCATTAACCAGCAAGTCTTGTGACAAGGGTCCTGCGTTAGGTGTGACATGGACTCTCTGCAGCTGCACCACTCAGCCTGGTCTCCATATTATTGTGTAGAGCCAGGACATGAACCCGAGGAAAGGGCTCGCGAAGTGTGCACCTGTTACGGGCTGTATCTGGAATGGAGACTAAAGGTAATAATGCTCAGCCCCCCCGCCGTGAGTTCATGTGGGACAAGGTTCTTCTTGGTGTGCAAGGCTTGTCATGGTCCCTTCAGTCCATCAGGTGGTCAGAAGGCAGTTTGAAAATTTCTGAGAAGAATAAAACCTGAACCCTTCCTCAAGTATTGACTTTCAGATGTTAAGCATGACTAGGATTATTTTCGTTCATGTTATTTTACCTCTTAAAAGTAAAAACGGGTTCCCACCACTAGAAAAGTACAGACTGCCTAGTAATAAGAAGCAACCCAGTAATAATCACTGAACCCAGTAAGAACAAGGGCCTCCGTGATCAGAGCCAAAGGGCAAGGACAAGCAAAAACTAACAGATCAATGCACATGCCTCTAAGCATAAGCTACCCACAGCCTTGTGAGATCCACAGTTACATATGGGTGACACCAATCTCCATCAAATGTCTCTGAAAAATCCTTAATCCCTGAGCTCACCCTACAAAAGGAAAAATCTGTAGTATTAGCAGTAAGTTCTTAGACTGTGCATCACCAACTAACTCCCTTTTCTCACAGGAAGCAGTAACTTTGCCATGGTGTCCTAGTAACTCACCATCTCCACAGAGACCAAATAGCCAAAGGAGAATAAGCCTGCATGGGCTGAAATGTCTTCTTGGAGCGGAAGGAGATGATAAGCAGAGTGTGCAGCTGTCCTGTCACTCGTCCTGTCACGGTTTCATCTATCTTCCTAGTTTCAGCTGAAGGCAAAACTTTTCTAACTTGTACTGCTACCTTACATTACAGCCATAAACCTCTGTGTACATTTATGAAGCTGGGCATAGTTCCTTAATTTTGGCTCTTTAACCAGGCAGGGGCTCAGTTGAGGCAAGTGAAACACCTAAGGGACACTCATTCTCAGGTGTGTGAAATGCTGACTCTCTTCTATTCTTCAACAAATCCAGCTACCATGCCTGATATCTGCCAGTTAGGTAGGTGTTGATCTAAGAGATTAGACATGGGAGGTTCACAATATGTTGACTCTTTCTTTTGGAATTATGAGGAGCCCATTTACCAGGTGCCACCGTGTTGCTGCTTGCAGATTGCTTGACCATTTGACAAATCTCCTGATTACTGGATAACTCACTGTATTCTCACATTATGTTCTTATCTAATAGTCTCAGAAGGACAAGACCTGTCAGGCAATGCTTTCTGTTGGTTTAGCACATCCACATCATTTGGGTGTTGTGGGGTAATATCTAAGATGGTGCCCGATGGAAATCCTGGGGGTGGCCACCTCGGGTGTTTACCAAGGAAGATGATTGGGCCAAGCCGTTTCCTCCCCCGTGGACTGCGCATGATCCCAGTATTACTGCCGCGAGCGCCCGGCTCCTGCCTTCATGGACATCTCGCTGATTGGCTTAACGCGCACTTAGGTAAACACCACATCCAATCGCCTGCTCTCCCCTCCTTGCCGTGTTCTCCCTCCACCCTATATAAGCTTCTGTACTTCCTGAATAAAGTGAGTTCCTGCTTGGACAGAGTCCGGCTGGGTCTGGTACTCTTGGGACGAGGAGACCCAGCCACGCACTCACCTTTCTTCTTCTCCGACCCTTGTGTGGTGGCAAGACCCCCACAGTGTGTTACTGCTTTTGGTCATTCGGTATTAACACTCCATCGATGTCACTGTTGCACAATCAGCTAACATTTAAGGGCAAAAATGGCTCGGGGGGGGGTTTTTGAAGAGAGAGATGAAACTGAAGAGATTTTCTTCATTATACCAATATTATCAGCAATGATGATCTTTGTAATTTCAAAGAGTTTGTTCAACTGGAAAGTCTTGAGATTTGGGAACTGTGTGTGTGTGTGTGTGTGTGTGTGTGTGTGTGTGTGTGCACGCACACATGTAGCTATCATTTCACAATGAAGAGCAGCCATCAAGATCCCTAAAGAAGACATACAAAATATGACTAACTCACATATCCCTTATCCTCAGGGAGATAAGCAGAAATTAATGACGTACTAGTCAAAATAGTTGAAGTCCACACCTATATACTGCATGTGTTAGCTTTTCTGTTACTGTAACATATACACAAGACACTACTAAAAAGAGAGGTTTGTTTTGACTCTCACCTTCAGTGGTTTTCATCCTCAGTCAGCTGCCTCACCACTTTGGGGTGTGTGGTGATGTGGCATAAATGGCACACAGCCTCGGGTGGCACAAGCTGCTCACCTGCAGTGCCTGGACTACAAAATCAGGAGCAGAGAGCAGTGTTCTCAAATCCCCATTGAAGGGAAGACACACTGTAGTGTTGCATATCACACCTCCCAGTGGGCCACATCTGTAATTTTCCACTACCTCTCAATGCTCCACAAGGAGTGTATGGCTTACTTTTTCGTTTCTGTGGCAGAATACCCAACTCTGAGGGAGGAAGTTTCTACTAGCTCACAGGTTCAGACTGTCACAGTCCATTCATGGGCAACTGACAGCAATGGAAGCGCATAATGGAGGTGGAGGTGAAGGCAGCTCCTTATGGTACTGCAAACAGGAAACCAAGCTCCTGGAGGGAATGAGGAAGTAGCATATATCCTTCCAGTTTCTGTTCCAGTAAGCTGCCCATTGTGAGTCCAGACCCAGTGTTCCACCCCTTCTAGGTTGAATCCAGCAGCTGCCTGTAATCTATAATCTGCCATATACCTAAAATCCACCTCTCCAGACCAGGCCCCCATCTCCTAAAAACACATGGTTCCAATAACAATCCATAATTTCCAAATACATGAGACTTTTGTGGGACATTCCAGATCAAGCACAATACAGAGGAATCACACACATGGGCTTTGCAATAATATTTCAGATCCAAACTGCATCAACAAAACCACATCTGTACTGAGTGCATCTCAAAATTCAATGTATTCACTTTTTTTCAGTGATCTCAGCTTATCCTTCCAAGTTTACAGGTGATGTGTGATGTGTATTATCTCTGTCAACTTCTGCAGAGGCCATGCAACTTTGGTGGCATTTCTGTGGCAGTCTCCTGAATCTAATTTCATTGAGTATGGGAAGTGCCACTTGGATGTTAGTTCCAAGATATCTCTCCTAATGTCATACAATGTTGTTTTACTAAAAAATAGATGGTTTTATTTGCTAATGATTATGCTTCTACACTTTCTGACAACTGACAATACTTACAAGGAGACTATGAAGACACAGTTTTGAGAAACATCTGGTTATTTAATGTAGAGTTCCTTCTAAAACAGGAATGCCTCAACATTTCTAGCAGATTCTTGACCCATCCCTCTCTGATGAATGCTTCTCCCCACATGGCTGTACTTTAATACATCTCTAAAGTACTTTTGAGTTTTATCACTTTGTATTTACAAAATAAATACATAAATCTTCAGGTTGTCTGCCCTCTTGTGTTGTTGTGTTTCCTGGGTTGTTCTTCCTTCACTTTGTAATCTTGTGCTGACTACTTCCACTCCTCAAAGTCTGGGTTTTATTCCACTTTCCCCCCAAAAGCTTACACAACAAACAGATCCTTGAAAGTAAAGTTGTTGTGGTGGGAGTTTTTTTGTTGTTTTTTTTGTTTGTTTTTGTTTTTGTTTTATGATTCCAGCCTTTGATAGTGTAACTTAGAGTTCCAAAGGGGAGGTTTACCTTGCTTCATCACTAAACTAGTATCTTATTCCAATTATTTGTTCCACTGGGAGCAAGAGAGTACATAGGGAGTGATAGGTGATGGCTCTCACCAAGCACTTTCAACATACTATTGCTTTTTTGTATTGGCACAAGTAATGCCACAAGTGTACGTTGTACAATATTGTGCCTATTGGTTAGGTAAGTTGCTTAGATAAATGACACCATTAGAGGAGAGGAAAGTAGAATTTGACAGCACACAGGGCAACCTTAGAGCCAGCACCCCCAGTTCTTCATTGGGGACAGGAATCAGAAAAACCACAAGAACAACCTTGTGATTTCCCCAGATGCTGCACTAATTTGAAGAAGGAAGATGAGTCCCAGCAGAAGGAAGCAGCTGCACGAGAGAAGGCTGCGGAAGCTGGTAGAAAAGGTGGGAGGTTCTCATGATTGGATCAAATAACCAAAGATTGTGTATCAGGCGTAATCAAAACAGACCCAGAAGAGCTCCCAGAGATCCCAGGGGATCCAAGGGTCAGGCTCGAAGGGACATCAGCAGCACAGTCATGTTTCTGGGTACTCTGAAGCGAAAGGCTGAGCCTGGTGGTACTTGACCCAGCGGAAGTTATGCGTAGGGGCAGCAAGTGGTTGTGGAGGGCCTCGGGATGAGAGGGGAGGACATCTGAGGGCCTCTGGGACCCTTGGATTCCAAACAGGTAACCACCAGGCCGGTCCCGGATGCTGCAGCAGGGGAAGCTGATGTGGATGGCCTAGCTCATTCTTAGCCTCTGGCATGGAGAGGTGGCTGGCACATTAGGTGCTGACTCAAGGAAATTTGGCAAGAGACATCTTGAAGGGATATGAGATACAGGGAACTCTTGAGAAGGGCATCCCCAGGACCAAGGTCCTTGAGGAAATACAATCTTCTGGTTTCTGGGAATCAGTGGGTTGGGATGGAGACACAGTCTGGGACACTGAGAGGAGTTAATGTAGGGCTCACTTGTCACTCCTCCTGACTCACTATGAAGTGGGGGACATGGACTTTGTCCTTTTATCCTTTAACCCCTGGGACCATGTCCTGCCTCCTCTAGGTTTCTTTAGACACGGTCAAAGAAATGAGTGAATTCCCGAAAGAATCTGAATCCAGCTTAGCTTAGGAATTTCTTCCAATCTCAGTGTCCTGACTATGAATGTAGAAGTATGTTCAGTCACATAAGTTAGAGATACAAATGCCAAAGGAAGAAATAAAGCAAGCATAAGTGCGAAGCGAAAATAAAATTGACAAAAATGTTACACTTGATAAATGGGCTGGGTGGCAGAAAAATGTTCATGCTTTAGACAGAATAAATGACTTTAAACCAACCGAAAAAAAAACCCTACTAGACAAAGCATATTATTAAGACCAGTAACCTGGAGACCAAATCTCGGGGGGCTGAAGATGCCTACCCCTGTGTGTTAAAATTACCTTTTGCCTAGTTACTTTTCATGCCTTAAGTTAGAGGAAATCAAAGAAAACTTATTTATTACAATCAGTTAATAAGAAATCAAGTCTGAACACAGAAACAGACCCGGAACCATTACATAATAATGAGAAGTCCAACGGGCACGTATGGCATCTGTTAATCAGTAGAAAATTGGTTCCAAAGCCCTTCACAGTTCTAAGACACCAGTGTCCTCATGAGCTCTATTCTGCTTTTGTAAGTTAAAATATTTGCATATAACTCATGCATATCATCAGTTCTATTTATAATTTTACATTAAGTGTAATTTTTAAAAATAGCTGTTATACTGCATCATTTAAGGAAAGATTATAGAGATAATAGAGTTTGTTCTTGGAGAAGCTGCATGACCAGCCCAACTCCACTTTCCTATAGAATGCAATAAATTGAGTTCCACCCTGTTTTATATACTGTTGTCCAGAGAAACAACTCAGTCATGGCATCCTAATAACCAAACTTCTCCACAATCACCAAACAGGCAGAGAATCTCTCTTAATGGCTCAAAATTCCCACTTGGAACGGGAGAGATAACACACACAATGTGGAGCTGTCTTGATGCACTTTTTTATCTCCAGCTTGTAGGGTTCTGGCTGATCATTTCCTATCTCTCTTTCAAATTTCGGCTGAAGGCAGAACTTTTGTAACTTCTACTGTCACCTTAAGGAACAGCTATAAGCTTCTCTGTACATCTATAAAACTGCATGTAGTTCCTTAAATTTGACTCCTCGTCTGGGCAGAGGCTAGGCTGAGGCACGTGAAACATTTAGCAGGCACTCATTCTGAGGTTTTAAAAAGTTCACCCTCCAGCCACAATTCCTGATATCTGTCGGTCAGTCTCTCTTACGTGTCATGTTGTGGAATTAGAGATATAGGAAGCTGGTAGCATGTTGAGTTTTTTCTTTGACTGTCTATGTAAATAATAAACTCTCTACATCCTTGCTAGCTCCTATTTGACATTAATGGAATCATGACAAGGTAATTGACCAGTGCTAGCACACTGCCACTTATAAATTTCTTGCCCATTTGATAGCTTCTTCATCATTGGCATCAATTATCATATACTCATACTCTCTTCTTATTTTGTAGTCTCAATAAGGATGAGACTGAGACTCATAGGAAGCCCTTTCTCTTGGCTAAACACATCCACACCACTTTTATATTATTGCTTTTGCTGGTTAGGTATTAATATATTGTTCTCACCATTGCAAAGCTGGCTGACATTTGATGGGAAAAGCTTCTCATAGAAGTGTTTGAGGTAAGAGATGGGACAAAGAATTTCTTCATTATATCAGTAATATCAGCAATAATTATCTAGATAATTTCAAGTGTTGCATGTTGAGTGAGGACTGTGTGTGTGTGTGTGTGTAGACAGCATTTCATGATGAAAATAAACCATCAGGAGTCATAAAGAAGACTCAAATATGGTAAACAAAATGACTAAGTCACATGTTTATCTTCTTCAGGTAAGATAAATCAGAGATTAATGATTTAGCATATTTAAAATCCACACCAGCATGGGCATCGGAATAACATTTGAAATTCAAACCTTAACACTACAACCACATCTGAGCTGAATGCAGACAATAATTAAATGCATTCATTCTTTTCAGTGACCTCAGCTTATTTTTCTGAGTTTGCAAGTGATACACAATGTATATTATCTCTGTCAGCTTCTGAAGACCATGCAGGAAATGTCCATTCTACAGAGGACTAGCAACTTTGGTGGACTCTCTGGCATTCTCCTGGATCCAGTTTCATTTAGTATGGGAAGTGCCAGTAGACTACAGTTCCCAGACATATCTTCCGATTTCACACTATTGTGGTTTGAATTAATGGTGTGTAGCGGCCACACCTTCCACACCTGGATGCAGGAGTGGCTAATCCCTGGGCGGAGACCTGGAAGGATACATAAGCTGCATCCTGCCTTCCTTGAGGACTAGGACTGGGACTGGGACTAGTCTCAACTTGCCTTCCTGTTTGTGATGTCCTGAGAAGCTGCCACCACCTCCACCTCTGCCATGTACTTTAATTGTTGCCGGCCACCCCTGAATCGACTGTGACCTTCTGAAACTGTGAGCTAAAATAAACCTTTCCTTTCTTGAATTTGTGGGTGTCGGGTATTGAGTCACAGTAACGAAAAAGTAACTAAGACACACACCATGTTAATTTTACTGAGAGTATTTCATTTGCTAATGATTATCCCTTCTACCTTTTTTGTCAACTCACAGAGAGTCAATAGAGAGATGCCCAGGTTACTTAATGTAACATCCCTAATGCACAAAAGCCTCAACAACATATTTAGCAGATTCCTAACCTAATGCTGTTTTAATGATGTGGAGCCCAGTACCTTTCATAGCAAATCTCTATAGCTTCTTTCAGCTTTTCTGTGAATTTCTTTGATCTAAGGATAAAACTTCAGGTCAGCTGGTCCCTTCTGTTATTCTCTTGCTTTGCCTTCCCTCATTTTAAAATTATTTGTTGTGTGTCTTCAGTCCTTGAGGACAAAGCCCCAATTTTATTCACCTTTCCCCAAAGCCTTGCACAACAAACAGATGCAGGACTTTTTTCTTTTTCAGAGCTGGGGATGGAAGCTGTGGTCTTCACACTATGCTAACCCCTTCACCCCTTTTAACTTTGAGACAGGATCTTGCAAAACTGCCAGGAAAGAATCAGTCTTTCCATCAGCCTCACAGAATGCCAGGTTTATGGGTGTGTGCCACCATACCCAGCTTCAGTTTCACTTTTTAAGCCTTGCAGTTTGTGATACTTGATGGTTTCAGTCCTAGGAAACTAACACAGGGTCGTATAATAACGCTGAAAGGGAAGGGAAGAGAGGTAAGGTCTGTGGGGCAGTAGAGCACCTTCGGAGGGCTGAGGTGGCAGATTCTGACAAAAGGCAGCAGTACTAAGTAGAACCTTTCTCTCATTTGGATTGGAATCCCAAAAAGCCACTCCCAAGGAATGAGTGTGAAAAAGAGGTAGAAGTTGGAAGCCCTGTTTCAGATCACTTTAGGTATCTGAGATTAGTCACCAGAGTGCTAAGATCTCATGTTTCTAAGAGAAGCAAGCGTTAATCCTTCTGCATGCCCATAACCCTAGCACTCTGAGAGGCTAAGGCAAGAGGAAAGCAGATGCTTTTAAGCAAAGTTGGTTACTATATATGACTCTTTGTCTAGAGCTCACAGATCCAAAGGGAAGGGTGCAAGACATCATCAGTTCATCACTGAATAAAAAATTAGTTTCAGAAATCCTTCTATGTTCCAATAGAGATCAAGAGAGTAATATGCAACAGTTCTCACTTGAGTGCTTTCGATATGGTAGTGCTTTATATGGATTAACTCAAGTGTTATCATACTTCTAACTTGTAGGTAGTAGTATTACTTTTTTTCACACTTGACTCAAGTATAGAGAAATAAAGTAATTTGCTTAAATAAATAACACCATTAGAAGACAGGAAGGTAGCATATGAAACCAGACAGTGCAAGCCATGAGGTCACACTCCCAACCATTGACTGGGTACAGGAATCAGAAAAACCACAAGAACAAACTTGTGATTTCACCAAAAGCTGCACTAGCATGAAGAAGGAAGATGAGTCCCAACAGGATGAAGTGGCTGCACAAGAGAAGGCTCTGCAAGCTGGTGGGAAAAGGTGGCAGGAGGAAAAGCACTTTTCATGGTTGGATAACAATGCTGGATCACATTACACAATCAGAAATAACAGAAACGGACAGAGAAGAACAGGAGCAACCAGGGATCCCAGGGGAGCCAAAGAGCAAACAGGAAGCGACGTCAGAAGCAGAACTGCCTTCCCAGCGCCACCGCCGGGGCGCCGGAAGTGACGCATAGGAAGTTACGGCTGGAGGCGGTGCCTGGGCGTGGGGGGCGTAGGGATGGGCGGGGCGGAGTGCCGTGAGCCGATGGGAGCTTTGGATCCCGGGCAGGTAACCGGGGGCCGGGCTGGGGGGCGGGCGGAGGTGGAGGCTGGCGTGGGTGGCCGGGCTCGCGCCGAGACCCGGGTTCGAGCAGGCAGAGGTGGCTCGCGCTTTAGGTGGGGACTGGAGGAGGGCTCGGCAGGAGGCGGCTCGGAGGGACCCGGGAACCCTTTGGGTCCCGGGACCGAGGTGACCGAGAACATGCAGCCCCTCTGCGAGCCAGCCGGGTCTGTCTGGGGCGTCGGGATGGAGAGAGCACGTCTGGCCTCGAGAGGAGCTGATTCTCTTCTCGCCTCTCCCGACTGTCACGGGAGTAGAGGACAAGGACCTCGTCCTTTCCTCTCGTAACTCAAAGGACAGTGGTCCGCCGCCAGGGGCCTCTTTAGACGCGGTCGAAGTCATGTGTGAATTCTGAGCGAACCTGACTCTGACTTAGCTTGGGAACTTCTCCCAGACCTTTGTGTCCCTACTCTGATTGCAGAAGTGACTACAGTTCAGTTTGCTAACCAGTGGTGCCGAGGATGCTGGTGCAGGAGAGATTCAGCA